>CH001150.1:55812-86062 GCA_000149265.1 Ciona savignyi | reverse complement strand
AACTCGCGTTAAGCGCACAACTTAACAAATATTAAATGCTAATATCAAGTTTGGTTATTTCTTTTTTTGGTGAAAATGACTTTAAACTTGCAGCTTTGTACGTGAGAAATGGTAGAAAACAAAATAAATTTAACGAGTGAAAACCACGTACGTGACAACTACCACTATTCAAATTGGTCACACAACAATTTAAATTTAAATTACCTGTCGTATTTACTCTATTGCGCCACCTACCGGACATATAATATTCAGACCATGTGTTCCATACTCTTTTCAGTCGAAGAACTGCTACAGGTTCGGTAGGTGCTGTTGCTGGTCCTTTGTGTCCGAGACCAAGATACTTAGCGGTTATGCGCTGCTTGCGCTTATCAAACCATCCCCTGTACGTCGCTTTATCCTGTTAACTCACCCTATATAGCTGTATGTAATATAGTTTTATGGGGACGCTTGCAGTTAAAAACGTGCACCGAACGAGTTATTAAATGCTAAATTTTAGTTTTGTTTTTAAACAGACATGTATTTAACAATATCTAGAGATACTGTGTTACTGCATGCAGAACAGTTTGGGTTTTGGCTCCCTTTGTACCCCGTATAAGCGGTGTAGGAAACACTACCGTACAATTTTAAAAATACTTTTTCACTTTATTAAACATAGGCTAAAGTGAATCAACACGTTAACACAGCGTAACAATGTGTGGAATACTGGCAGCAGTTGATCGGCCGAATTTCTTCGACAAAAGTTATTACACAGATGTTAAAGTGAAGTTTGGTTACTTTAAACTGGTTATGGTCGAAACTGACTTTACAACTTCCCAGCTTTACCCCTTGGTAAACTTGCAACTTTTAAGCCAGAAATGGTAATCTGCTAAAAAAACAAATAAATTTATCGAGTGTCCACCACGTGATAACCACCAATATTCAAAAAATACGCTATATGGACTTTTATGTAAGAGTTCTGGTAATGTTTCTTCCAGTTACCTATAAACTTGATATTCAATGTTCGTGAATACGTTTGCTTGTTGGTTAATCAGTACATTTTATTGTCGTCTAATAAACATAATGAATGCGATTTCGTATCCCTTGTATAACACTAGAATGAATTAACATGATGTGGGGTGGTTCATATTTAGCTCTTATTTCTATTACGTGTCGTTGGTTTTTGCAGTTTATGTAACTACGACTGTTCTGCATTCTTTCTACCAAATAACTAACACGTGGTATATGTTAATGCACATCTAGCACAACGATGATTAGAGAAATATACAGCAAGTCCAGAATTGTAGTATTTTGAATTTTAGTTCAGTTATTAAAACGCGGCCGAGTAAACATGATAAACACTCGCTTGTACACTATTCACTTTTGATTTTCTTAATATACAAGCCAGTCAGCGAAGACTGGTTGCAGCCGAATTTTGTTGGGTTGAAACTTTCCACAATGGTCACGTGACGAGAGGCAGACTGTTATTAGGTCAGCGATAAATCATTATTCGAGTGAGTTTAGAAAATAAATATTTTCCACCTTTTACTACTTACATCGCACTTAGTCAGCATTCTGGTAATACTAATATTGGTTGGAACATGTCGGAAAATACACATCTTAATATCACACATGCAAATATGTCATGTAAGTAATAAATAAAATCAGTTAGGAGGAAATTGTTTAAACTTGAATTCAAACCGAATTAATTAAACGTGGTTTATTAACATTTAAAGCCAGTTTTTGCAACAAACAATAATGCGCATTGTTGCGTAATCTTTCTTAATGAAATAATGTATTGTTATATCACAATGTGTAACATGTATTATTAGTAGTGCTGGTTTAAAACTTATTATTTATTTTAACCCTGATATCATGGATTACACCTGTGGAAACAAAGTCGATATTGATATCACGGCATCTGGTAATGAACTTAAATTAATTTGTTTTGTCCGAATATTATATATAACCTGGTGTAGAATTGTGGGGACAGGTTATTCAAAATTGGTCTGACTGACCGGGACCAAGTTCTAGGATCCGATGCCGCCTATATATAGCTATTCAATGGATCTCCGTACCGACCCCATATGTAGACACATGGCTATACGCTACTTACTCTCTGGCTCACAGCGACCCTCCACCAATTAGACGACAAACCAGCAGACTGCATTGTATAAGACGTTGTTAAGTTGTACCGGAACCTAACATATGCTGCTCACATGTAACAAATATAGAAGATACACCTCTTGTAAAAAATACCATTTGGGGGAATTTTCTTGGTTAAACGGGCTATTTGGATTATAACTGTGTTTTTTTCTGGTTCGGAACGTTTGTGTTTGTCCAAACTAGAACAAAACGCAAAACTCTATTTTTAAAAGAAAACTCGAACTGAAAAATGTCTGGGTAATGCGGTCCACGTGACGGTTAGCACAAGGGAGTTCCCCGACGTAATATCAGCGTTGTGATTAGACCCGAGAAGCAATTATCGTCGACTTGCAATATATCGTCATAAATTAAAGTAAACAATGACTTCGAAGTATTTGCTTCCCCGTGTTTTCTTTCGCCAATTCCTCTGTTATGCTTTGCTGCGTTTCCGTCGTCTGCTTAATTATTTGCTTCAATTGTCCCTTTCAACTCTACTTTAACTACGAAAGTATTCAACTTAATAGTTTTTCAATATTTTTAAGTTTCACACCCGGGATGTGGTCAAAGCTAGCTCAGTTATGGTGATCCTTATATATTAATCGGGTTACCTGGTGTTACAGATTCTCTATATAGTGGTTCAGGACGCTGTCTTGACGGCTTACCGTTAGACTATTACTTGGGATTGATTAAAATCACAACTATTAAAACACACACATTAGTCTGGTAGATAAGATTCGTAATAAAAATACATACGAATCGTTAAAAATCCAAGCGGTAACTAGAATCCAAGCGGGGCCCGTTGGTCTAGGTGCATGATTCTTGTTTTGGAAACTAATTTCTTGCGGGTACAAAACACCAGCACCGAAATCAGCACTGCACTGACGTCAACGTTAATCACATGATTACCCGAGAGATAATAAAAACGTGCGAGTTAAAAAAGCAACGCGAAAATAAAATCAGTTAAAAGTGTGAAGGAAACGAACACAAGAACCCAATAT
This sequence comes from Ciona savignyi, assembly GCA_000149265.1. NCBI lineage: Eukaryota > Metazoa > Chordata > Ascidiacea > Phlebobranchia > Cionidae > Ciona > Ciona savignyi. The sequence continues at coordinate 82,943 of CH001150.1, read as the reverse complement.
TCGTAACCACAATCTTCCACAGAGCAACCAACCTTCATCATCCAACTCCACCGATGTAGATGAGCAGGGACAACCGATCGGTGCAACACAGTATAATGTGCAGGGTGACCTTGTCATCAAACAATACCAGGGACCTCCCCCTGTTGATGTTAAGGCACTTGGTGAGTTGTTGGTTTATGATCGTCAATAGTTTGAATATTAAGTTAAAAAAAGAGTTGAAATAAACCAGTTTACCAAGAGAAATTCACCCCCGTCATTATTTTGTCTAGTTGATAATGTTTGCAATATTTATCTGTTTTACAATTATCAAACATACAACAAGAATATAATATGACGGTAACTCGCAAATCCATTTGTGTATGCCTCAATTGTTTTTCGTTAACCGAGCCGCCAAGTTTCGCACCAATAATGGGCTCGTCACAAGGACCGTTTTTTTTATATGTAAGTCGGTATATGTATCGGTCGCGTTAACCATTCGGCCATACGACTGTATGCCTCAAATTATATACAGCATGTGCCAAATAAACTGTAGCAACAACCTCCTGTGTTTACATAAGATTTACTTACAATCACCGCAGCCGACATTTGCGCTGACATTGCGTCATCACTGAACTATAATCACCGCAGCTGTCGAATACGTTGGTTATATAAGTTTATTTTTCACTTTGGCTTAATCTATGTCGTTGAAACATCTAACGATTTAACTCGTAACTGGTACTAAGTTAATCGCCACAATTGCTCGATACAATTGACGTAATCAAACTAATGAAGCTTTTGATCAACGAACCATCTAAGACAGTAGTAAAGTCGAGCGCGGACGTTTATACAGAAAACCTCAATCAACTAGAGGGTGTCAACCACGTGTTTAACCACCACTATTTATGGCACCCATTTGAAAAATGGGACACATATTGATTTTGTCCGTTTTTTCGTCAAATGCTTGACAGGCATGGCATGTCGACCCGACATCTACCAGAAGGTTTAATGTAATCGCAATGAAACTTGGTGATTTTTTGTACAACGTGGTCTAGATATGCAGAAACCAAAATTTTAGGTAATAAATCCAAGGAATTACCCCTGAGATGTTAAAATCCAAAATGATATTTTTTTTCTATTCAGATTTGGTGGAATGCAAGTGCAGTAACCATTAGTTTTTAAACACTTGAATAAAAAAAATATTACCTAGGAAATTACCTTTTTAAAAAATAGGATTTTGTTCTCAAATCATGACATCTACCAGAAGAAGTCACGCAAGGAAAACTTTGCCATTTGTTAGACAACATTGTCTAGATAGATATGCAGAAACCAAAATTTTTGGTGGTAAATCGTCTAGTGTCTCTCGCAATGCCTAGTAAGACGGATGACTGGACCCGAGAAATGCGAAGAACTGCTCAAAACGCTATAATATATGTGTGTGGAGTTTAACCACATTTGGTGTATTTTATATAGCAGGAAAGTAGTTTTTTTGTAGTGTCGGGTCGACGTTTTTCAAATAGAACGCATAGTCTCTTATGCGTCGATTCACACCAGTCCGATTTTGACGCAAAAGACACGTTTTCTGTCGTACAACAAGAAACATGTTTTTCAGGAATAGAGCAGCGAGTTTAATATCGTAAAATATCAGCATATACAATTGTTTTATTGCTAATATGCAGTACAACAACCCCCCTACCACGTTAAGGTGGCAATCCATAGAGAGGTGCCAGGATACGTCATTCGATGATTTATTTGCTTTGTACTTATTTGCTCATTTTTCCCAATTTGAAGTGTGAGGATGTTATACAATTTCTTCGCTGATTTTGTGCAAACTTTTCGACTAGGCCAATTTACACGCAGCGACATAATGTGGTATTTAGCGACGTGGATCCGAAGCCTAAAAATAATATTAGAGAGTGGCAACCACGTGTTTAACCACCACTATTTGTGGTGGTTTGGTTATCAAACCAAACTTCTTCTCCAAGTGTTGTTAAAAAAGAACAATTGTGTTAGATTTACAAAGATTTTATCACAAATATTTTAAATATAAATTTATAAAACAGTTCGATTTAGTTTTTTATGGCTTCGGGAAATTAATTCCTCATGGGCTTGGTACATAAGTTTCTGTTTTACATATGTGAGTCATGTCAACTATCAATTCTTCGAGTTTTATTCCGATTTGACAAATTCTTGTTGAAGATTTCATTGCAATGTGGGATGCTTGTCACAATCATGAGTCAGGAACATATTTTCGTTTTTAAGGGAGTTAGCCTAAGTAAATGTTTTCGTTCTTTTAAGTGACAGAGGGTGGCTAACGATCTAGCATTCCATCAAATCTGATCCAAATTAAAGCAGCCGTTCACCTGAAAAGCTATTTTTATTAAATAAAAAAAATAACCGTTTTGGTTTTTAAACGTCTCAGGGGGAATTCCCCTAGATTTATCACACACAATTTTGCTCCTGCATATCTATGCCATGTTGTCTAACAAATGACAAAGCTTTATTACTATTTCATTATTCCTTCTTTTAGATATCGGGGCGTCATGCCATGCCCTGTCACAATCATGATTTGAGAACAAAATCTTATTTTTAGGGTATTTCTCTAAATTTTATTTTTCTAATTGTTAAATAAGTAGGTAATGCACTTCCATTTCACCAAATCTGAATCAGATTGGAGCAGCCGTTTAAGAAGCGAAAAGCTATGTTTTGAGAAAAAATACCATTTTGGTTATTGACGCCTCCGGGGAATTCCCTTAGATTTATCACCCAAAATTTTGTTTCTGCATATCTAGATGATGTTATCTAACGAATGGTAAAGTTTCAATACGATTACATTATTTCTTCTGGTTGATGTCGGGGCGACATGCCATGCATGTCAAACCTTCGACAAAAAAAAAACGGACTAGACAATCATCAATATGCGTCCCATTTTTTTTTTATTTATCATATTTATTGTTCTGTCTACAGCACTTTTCATACTGCTTGTTTATATGGGTGATATGAACTGTGAGCAAAAACAAATGGCATTGTTCTATTTATACAGATGAATGAAACCAATACATTTACCATACAATGAATGTATTTATCCGAGTTATTGTTTTTTGGTTGTCAAAGTGCAAAATATAGACACCACTTTAAATTACCCTGCCACACATCTTAGGTTGGTTCTGGTATAAAACTTGGGAAAAGAACAACCAAAATAATCTAAGACCCCTCTAGTAGAGTTTTGGCATCAATGCAGTGTCGAAATGTTAAGGTCAAACACTGATCTATAAAAGTATGTTTCTTTTGTATAATTTAGTCTATAAGTAATTCAGAAAAGAGTTAGGTTGGACAACCTTAGCATATTTAGATTATCCAATATATGATTTATCCAAGTTAATTGGTGTCCTATGAAGATAGTACTCTGATGTCTTCACCTTATGTTTCATATAAAATTCTAGCTCTTTCACTCCCAGCCAAATGCATTAATTTAAACATGCTGTCCCGCAGTGTTTTTTACAATTTTTGGTCATTTTCAAATTAGCACAGTTTTTCTCAAATTTATGCTATGATTTAATATTTAGTATGGTTGGAAAGATAATTTATCCCTCTTTTAAATAAACCGCACAGCTAGAATCTACCTCCAATAAAGAATATATATTATGTAAACTTTTTTAGTGAACACCACTTTTTATGTATAAAGAAAATTCTGCTCGACTTTGAAAATTTTGAGGTGCACTGACAAACGAAATACTCACTAACTATTGGTATGCCCAAATGATATGAAAATTGGAATGTAGATTGTCTAATAGTTTTTGTACTCAGGAAAATTTGAACTGTATTTGTATCTTCAGTAGTTTTTTTACTATTCCTAATTGAAATTTTCCTTTATTCTAACTATATTATGAAAAATTGAACCAAAACGCATTGAAGTTTTTAGTTTTGTAGAACTAAAATAGTAAAAAGTATAAATAAGAACAGTGAAGGAAGTGTAAAAAGGGCATACAAAAGCAAACAAACACAAATACTATATCCAATATTCTTCAAAGCAGGGCACACCGAACTAGCTAGTCTCGCCGCCTTTTTCTTTATCGTGCGCTCAGCAGGCCCAGCTGGATTCATGCTTTGGTGAACACGAAGCATAAACGCCTGCTGCGAAAACGTCACCAACGCTCTCCTTTTTTTCTCAACGGCACGAAATTCACAGAGAATGTAAAGAAAGACTTGCTTGACAAAAAGAGCTTCTCCGACAAGTTAACGCGACTCCTATTGGCTGAGTTAGTCACTTGTAAATTCGTGTAAAATCGATAGAAATAAGAGGCGAAGCCTTGAAAAAGAAAGGCTATCACTCCTCGCATTTTTAATATTTCTCCACGAAAATTACAGAGAATAAAACATAGGGTTTCCTTGATCGAATGAGCCATAGCTGAGGTCTCTACCATTACGCATTGCGGAGAAATCGTTTTTTAGATTTGCATCCATTTATGTACAGGCGGGATACCATGTTTTCCCACCAACTCGCCATATATGGCGAGTTGGGACGGAAAGAGCTAGTTATAGGTGTACATCCACACTCACGCAAATCGTCGGACCGAAACACGTTTTATTGGTGTAAATCGACCAAAGGCCATAATAGATGTCAAATAAAACTTAATTCCAAAACAGCCTAAATTCGAAAAAACTAAAACTAAATTCCAAAACAGCCCAATTTATTTTTTATGGTCTTGGGAAATTTCTATAAAGAATACTTTTATGCATTTGAGTATTCCCGGTTTATTACTCAAAATTTAGTTACTGCATATCTTTACCATGTTGTCTAACAAATGACAAAGTTTCATTACGATTCAAATAAAATCAGAATAAATCGTATTTTTGTAAATATTTTTAGCTGAGGAATTGAAGCAGAAGTTGATTGTTAGAGCAAACGAAGTTGTTGGAGAAACCATCCTGCCAATTCATCTTGAACAAGCCATAGAGAGGGTTCAACTTCAAATATCTACCGTCATTCAACGATCTGATGCTGATTGGAACAAAAGTCATGACTGGCAGAACCATATGGAACGAAAGAGATTAGATACAATCTATCAATCTAATGCATCAAAAATTTCTATTGACCAGATTTTTACTAAAGCTAAAGAAACTGCACGAATGGAAGCTGAAAAGCAATGCAAAAGTGATGCAGCCAAAGAACTGTATATCAAGCAACATGGAAACACTATAAGCATTGTAGGGTTACCTGGAATCGGAAAGAGTACCCTTAGCAAGATGGTGACTAAATCCATTCTGGATAAAATAATTTCACCAGACACCGAATATTTGTTTTACATTTCAATGAAAAATGTTAATTTTAAGAAAAAGGTAACAACGCTTCAATTTCTCATTGACAACGGCATGAGTATGTTCCCTACTCATTCGGACAAGGAAAACAAAGCAGTGATCGACATGTTGCAGAATAATCAGAATGTTGTCATTGTGATGGATGGATTAGATGAAGCTGCAACCAAATTTTCCAAAAAGACCCACCGCTGCACGATCAATGGAAAGGAGAAACCTGTCGACATTGTCATGAACTTGCTTAATGGTAATCTTCTACCCAATGCCATAAAACTTGTTACTTCTAGACCAGGTCAGTTCTATCAGATACACCCTGATTGTCGACCAACTTTCGTTCTTGAAGTGCTGGGTCTTGATCAGGATGCCATAGATGATCTCGGATCACAGATCTGTGGTGAAAGGTATCCAGAAATAAAAAAATATCTGAAGGTGCGACCTAATCTTTCTGCATTGTGTTATGTCCCGGTCAACTGCATTCTGATCATGGCTTGCCTTCTTATTTGTCTATCTACAGGCAAAGAGATAAACTCAATGACGCAAGTCTTAATCTATGCACTAACTCACTACATGACTTCTGAGCATTTTAAATCTGACATGACAGAAGAACAAATCAGCTTGGAACTGGTTAAATTAAGCCAATTAGCTTTTAAAGGGTTCAAAAAACAAAAACTAGTTTTTAATATTAAGGACTTCAAAAAAGTTAAGATCAAAGAAACAATGGCCAATAACTTTATGCACACATATGTTGACAAAGCATCAGGAATGCGAATGAAAATATTAGAAGGACATAAGCGAAGTTACTTTTCCCATCTCATGTGGCAGGAATTTCTCACTGCTGTTTACATGATGCTCTTCATGCCATATGAACAATTTCAATGTTACGACTTCATATTTGAAGAATTCCAGTGGGAAGTTGTGGCAAGATTTATGTTTGGCATCTGTAACTCGACTTCAAAAACGGATCTGGAACTCATCTTCCTAACTTCAGGGATTAAAGATTTTAAGGAAAAAAAGAAAATGATTCTGGATATAATTTCAGGACAACAAATTGATCCAAACGAATACAACTTTAATACTTTACTTGGTAAAGTGTCAGGCTGGATGCATGAGCTTGATGATAAAGAAATAATAAAACAAATAGAACAATGCCTACCAACTGACATAATAATGAAAGTTCCTCCGAACCCAGCCCAAGCACGTGATCTTGCGTTTGCTTTCAAATCCTGTTCAGCACCTCACAACTTAACAGTGCACGCTGATGAACATGCAGCGCCTGAAAACCACAACTTTTCTTCGTGGTTTACAGGGATCAACGATGACCAGGGTAAGTATCATATATGGTTAGTTAAAGTAAGTTCAGATGAAACCTTATTTTAAACTAAAACATGGCAATAATGTTTCTACCCTCACTATATTTAAACCCACTTTTAACTGCTATCTGTTTCTGTTGTGTGCCTTATTAATAGTTTTACGCTCACAATATTTAGAACACTTTAGTTAATTTATTAAGTACCGTACACTCGCTATGGCAAGTATTACACAATAAAGACCACGTTTGATAAGCTAACATCCGGGATATTTTCGTATACAAGCAATCGGAATAGGGGCTTTTACAGTCACAACACTACAGTTTCTACATGCAAAAACAATTGGGTTCCTTAGTTACCTAATTATTTAATGGGTTTCCGAGTTACCAATCAACATTTAATATCTTTTTTTTAATTTAACAAACAGGATGTCTGAACAGCTAATCCAATGTGGGATATCACATACAAAGTGTATTAAGTTTGGTTATACAATCGGAAACTGAAGGATTCTCGGATTACCATCCGAACTTGATAAATATCACAAAGAAAAATATTAACATCTCTTACATATTTAACTCGATTAAAACATGCACTTGCCAACACAGGAAAACAAGAAAAATACATAAACAACATAGTTAACCAAACGAAATGCGACAACTAAACCAGGAGTTTAAAAGAACATAACGTCACACATAAATAAAACTCAAAATGAAAAAGTACACTAGGCGACAAAAAGATAGAGACGCTACATGATATTTATTACATAATGTAGCGTTTCAGCCCAATTTATTTGAATCTTGCTCGGTCTATATCCTTGACCGCCACAATACAACTGCACAACTGTATAACTACAGAACTACTACATAACTACTCGCTTAAACAAAAATTACAGCCAAATATACATAAAGTCAAGTAATCAAATAATCATCGAAACAAGACAATAACGTAAAACGAAGAGCGTCCAAAAAGGCAAGGAATTTAAACCCACCACATAGAAATAAAAAAAAACTTTACAGTCTAATACTATATTCATTACATAATAGGTAATACTATATTAATTACACAATAGTTAGTACTATATTAATTACACAATAGTTAATACTATATTCATTACACAATAGTTAATACTATATTCATTACACAATAGTTAGTACTATATTAATTACACAATAGTTAATACTATATTCATTACACAATGGCTAATACTATATTCATTACACAACAGTTAATAAAAGTTGGACCTCGATTGGACATTTCCTTCCTTCTTGTTTGCAAATAGTTAAGTTGATGTGGATTTTCTAGAAGGGTTTGTTGTATAGTGTTGGGTACTCTCAGTTTCGCCGGTCGCCTGTGGACCCTTAGAACCCCCCCCCCCCCCCCCCCAAAAAAAAAAAAGTTTGCATTGTCCCTTTCAACCAGTATTAAACCGCCAGGGTCGTAGACCCACCTTATCGCTAGCCAAGATGTCCTCATTACTGGGGCGACAGCAAAGTTCACTGGGTTAAACACACGAACCACCTCTCCACTCTTCTCGATCCTGTTCGACACAAAACTCGTAGTTCCTGGTGCAATGAGAATTTCGAAATGTTTCATATCGGTCTCGGACGCCCGTCCTACTTCGACTCCGTTTCCTTGTCTCTTTTATACTTGTGTTTCCCACCCTCCTAAGGAGGAGCATGGACTGACCACCGATTTTCAACTTACAAGCGTCGACGTGGCCGATGATGACCACATTGATGTGCTCCTCTTTGCTAGAGGAGAACCGTTTTTCAGGAAGAGATGCTGATGATTGGGGAGCATCATGCTCATCCATCTTAATTGCGGCTCTTCCTCAGTCAATACCTCGTCAACTATCTCAGTGTCATACTCCATCTCGGTTGCGATATGTTTACAAAAAACATTTTCCATTGCCAAGTGAATCGTCTCCGGAGCTTGTTCCTCAAATCTGATTTAAATCAGAGCAGCCGTTCAAGCGCTCTGCCACAAAAAGCTACATTTTTTATAAAAAATACTGTTCTGGTTTTTAACCTCTCAAGGAAATCCCCCTTGATTTATCACCCAAAATTTTGGTTTATGCATATCTAGACCATGTTGTCTAACAAATGGTGAAGTTTTATTGCGATTCCATTGTTTCTTCTGGTAGATGTCGGGGCGACATGCCATGCCTGTCAAACCTTTGACGAAAAAAAAAAAACTAGGTTAACGTGACTCTAGGTGATACCGCCGATCAAAGTAATAATCACTGTAACGAGCTTCGGTTAACAACACAATGCAAACTCGAGGCCTCGACCGTTACTAGTCCCATCACTAATAGTAGGTCCACTGAAGGTCAGCCGCGCGGTCTTTAAAAAAGAACAACCACCCCATAACGTGTATTGTTATAATGCGCTGCTGTATGCATGAAAAACGAATGCAGTCCGTTAACTATTTATTGATTTCATTGGCGGTTAACTGACGGCAAAGTCGGTTAACTTGTTAACCGTTAACTTCGCTATAAACGATGTTGCTGAAAAACAAAAATAAACAAACAATTTTTTTGCTAAGACTTAAACAAGGAATTGCATAGACAGTATATTTACAACGATCATCAATTCCCGTTTGAATAATTATGGAGAGATGTGTGGGCTCGCACTTTCTTTTAACGTTTGTTGACCGAGGCGTTCTCTGATCTTGCTTGCTGAATGCTGCCCAACGGTCTTTCGCGAGCTGCGCAGCGGAAAGTCTTTAATTTTGTTTTCCGCAGAACGCCTATTAATTACTATGGGACCCATTTGAAAAATTGGGACACATATTGTTTTTGTCCGTTTTTTTCTTCTTTTTTTTCTTCCTCAAACGCTTGACAGTCATGCCATGTCGCCCCGACATCTACCAGAAGGTATAATGGGATCGCAATGAAACTTGGCCATTCGTTAGACAACATGGTTCAGATATGCAGAAACCAAAATGTTGGGTGATGAATCTAGGGGAATTCCCCTTAGACGTAAAAACCAAAATTTTTTTGGGCATAGTGCGTGAACGGCTGTTACAATTTTAATCAGATTTGGTGCAATGTAAGTGCATTAGTCACTGATTTAACACCTAAAAGAAATAATAAATTTACCAAGGGAAATACCAAAAAAATAGGAAATGTTCTCAAATCATGATTGTGACGGGCATGCGATGTCGCCCCGACATTAACCAAAAGGAGTAATGAAATCGCAATGAAAATGGACATTTGTAAGACAACATGGTCTAGATATGCAGAAACCAAAAATTTGTGTAATGAATATAGGTGAATTCCCCTCAGACGTTAAAAACCAAAGCGTTTTTTTTCTAATAAATTAGATTTTGTGGCCATAGCGCTTGAACGGCCAATTTTATTTAAATCCGGTAAAATGTTAAAACATTAAACACTCTATGCCAATTAAAAAAAGAAAACATTTACTTAGGTTAATTTCCATGAAAACGAAGTTATGCTCCTGAATTATGATTGTGCTAGGCATGCCATATCGCACTGACATCTCCAATAAGAAGTCGACAAATCCGATTAAAACTTTAAGAATTGTTACAAAACATGAATTACGTAGCCAATACTTCTTCGTTGCTTAATGTCTTTCCTCAAATCTGTTACGGCCTTTGCGCCTAGAATAGTGTGGTCCCAGAACCCTGTTTTAACGGCCAATCGTGAGACCTGTCTGCCTTAGTCTACTATAAATAATACGCCATTACAATAGGGCGATTTAATAAAACGTAAAAGATAAAAGAATAATAAGAACTGCGACAAACGTCAATTGATATCTGATAGCGCTCAATACACCGTACAATACTCAATATACTCAAACACGATACTCAAAGCTTAGAGAAGGAAAATACTGTGCACTTGTTGGAAGGTACAACGAGAACTGCCATGACAAAATCGTTTAGGCCGGACAGCAGTAAAAGCTTGAAAAACAATTAGTGCCGACAATTGAAAACCGTGTGTGCGGGTGGCTAGAACGCCTAAAGGGGTGCAACTTAAAACTATCTTGGTCATAGATAAAGTGCTAAGTAGCGATAAAAGTGCAAAGTAAAGATAACAGTGCAAATGAAAACAAGTGGAAAAGCTTGAAAAATTAAGACGAAGTCAACAATAAAAGGAAAACAACATTAAGACTTTACAACAACCAATCCATAACAAATCCAAAGTCCGATTCCTTGTTAAGTATAATTGTATTTTACGACTTCAATTACTCGTGATGTAAGTTACTTATTCTAAAAGGGAATTAGAAAGTCTGACACAGATTACTTAGGTTAATGTAGGGTATATTATCCATTAAAATTTTCAGAATATATAGGGCATTTACGAGGGGCGAGAAGTTTACATACGACGTTTCACATCTATGGAGAATCAGGTTCTTTTGTGGTTGTTTTGAGTGCTTATACCTAGCACTGGACCTGACCTAATTTCTCCAACTAATTAAACTGCGTATTTGACTCTGTCTCGGAAGGTTTCTTTATTGTAACTTTTAAGCTGATACAGTAAAACACATACAGTTTAACTGGTTGCCTGAACATGCTCGGAGCCGCGCCACAGCAGGCGATTTATTTTGGTCCTTGTTCCAAAACGCGTTTTCGATACTAAAAAATGCAAAAGACTTTATACACAAAACATCAGCTTGCAATATGTATGGCATAATGTGTGTGTGAAGGATTATAAAGGAAGCGTTGGGAATAATAGCCGGTTTACAAGGAAATAATTGACATGAGGAACAGCCGTGCGCGCATTAAACGCCCGCTTTTACAATTTTAACATTACTTAATGTAATAAGCAAAAATTATTACAAAAGCCGCAAATGTCACTACATAGCTCCTTTTCCCCCAAAAATTAAAGTTTTAAAAACTATTAATCCGCTATGCGATCTATATAAATTATTGTAGGAATTCGCGGCTTCCAAATTGTGGCGGGAAAATTATTTTTCATTAAATCGAATAGGTCGGGTCTTTTCGATGGCGAAATGTGGATGATATCTGTAACATAAACTGAAGAAGAGTTTCTGTATAGTGCCTATGAAATAACTATCAGGTTATTCGCTATGCAAAAACATTGGTGGTCCATGCACAGGGCAAAAATCAAACCAAATTTATTCAGGCGCAAATCCCGCCATGGGCCTAGACAATAGACATAAAAACATACTCGTATAAATAACTTAGTCGCCGTGGAGCATCCTCGACACGCAATAACATAACCGGTAGACATAAATTACTCAGAAAAATAGGCCACTCTAGACGATACTCAATACTCATGTAATAATCAATAATGCTTTAGTCGTGATCGTACCCTATATTTCCTCACCAATCCTTGAGAAAAATGCTAAACAACTCGGTGACAGTCAAAGATTCGTCTCGTAGACGAATGAGCCACCACGAAAACGACAAACTTGTATATACGTGAGCCCAGGTGATCGCTCAGGTTTGCGACGCGTGTCGTGAAGAAAAGTCCTTTCTGACTCGACCAAAATGTCGAAAATATTGTTCTCTTCTTCAATTGCGTTGCTCGTGAATGATGGTTTCTTTATTGCGGGAATGTCTTTTGGTGCTTTTAGCGCTTCCCTCTGGTTTTCTTCGGTCTCTTTGCGCTTTGGTGCAGGCGGTGGTTTATTAATTATGTTTGTTAATCGACGTAGACGGCCACTTCGCCCGTCCACAATGAAATTAAAACGCTCTATAAAGTCCAACCCAATCACGGGATGGCGAACGTTTGCAATTTGAAATTTCCATTTAAAACAGCCCAAACCTTGTAAGGAAACATCCAATACCTTGTTTCCAGTTGATGGGCAGTTCGTTTCGCTTAGACGCACTTTACAGGAACATTGGTTGAAAATAGAACGCTTATCTTCCAAATTAGGTAGAAGAGAAACTGATGCTCTAGGGTCTTTGGGCTCGCGCTTTCTTTTGTACTTCTGCTCGTCGCTTTTCGATAGAGATCTCTATTCTGGTTACTTTGAACTTGACATAGCTTGCTCTGTCCTCAAAAGCCCACTAATATAGTTGTATGGCAACGAGTTGTAATGTCTTGATCTCAAACTCGAAGTCTATAACTCTTGATTCACTTTAGTTGTATTCTGCGTCTCATTCAATATACGGTTTATTCGCGACTCAAGTTACTTAGTACGTCATTCAGCATGACGCCAGTTGTATAGTCTAAGGTATGTTATACAGCATGACGCAGGTTATCTCAAGTACGTTATTGTAGGTTCTATTAGGTTATATAAATTTCCAGAATATATAGGGAATTTACAAGGTGGGAAAAGTTTACGTGCGAGACGTTTCACATCTGCACGTTTGACTAACTGTGGGAATTGGGTGAAAAAACTATGTTAATGATTTAAACAGCAAAAATACAAAAGGCCCGTACAAGGTGATAATTACGTACAAAGTAATAAAACGTGAGAGTCGGTAAACTTGAAACGCAAAAAAACGACGTTAAAACACAAAATATTTTAGACATAAATTAAAACAAATATATAATAATAAAGGTGCCACAGGTCCACCAGAAACTTAAAGTTATTTGCGATGTCTTCACCAAAGAATAAACTGGACTTCGCATGATAATATCTCGGGCTTGACATTTGGAGTGTTGATTTTGGTTTTGTTCTTGCTGTTTCTCTGTTGGTTGCAGACCAATTGCAGCCTGGATTGCACTTTCGAGCACGGCAACCAAAATGTTTATGAAACCCGCAAATACTCACTTGCGGCATTTCTGTTGGCATCGGAAAATTGAAGCGATTGTTTCGCCAACACATTTTTTTCTTCGTAAATAGCCCTGCGTGTTTAACCACGTATTGGGTGTTCACCACTGTGGAGAATCATGTTCTTTTGCGGTTGTTTTGAGTGCTTATACCTAGCACTGGACCTGACCTGATTTCTCCAACTATTTAGACTCTAAATTTGACTCCGTCTCGGAAGGTTTCTTTATTGTAACTTATAAGCTGATACAGTACAACATATACAGTTCAACTGGTTGCCTAGACATGCTCGGAGCCGCGCCGAGCAGGAGATTTATTTTGGTCCTTGTTCCAAAACGCGTTTTCGATACTAAAAAATGCAAAAGACTTTATACACAAAACATCAGCTTGCAATACCTATGGCATAATATGTGTGTAAAGGATTATAAATGAAGCGTTGGGGATAATAGCCGATTTACAAGAAAATAATTGACATGAGGAACAGCCATGCGCGCATTAAACGCCCGCTTTTACAATTTTAACATAACTTAATGTAATAAGCAAAATATATTACAAAAGCAGCGAATGTCACTACACATCTGCACGTTAAACTATGTTAAGTGAAGTGAGTGTAGTCAGTGAGGGCAGTGTGTGGGCAGTGTGTGGGCAGTGCAACGTTTGACGTTAGTCGCGGGGGTTTTGACCCTCTGTGGGTGCACCTTGGCGTTATGGGTGGACGCTCTGTGCTGCTGCGTGTGGCTCGAATATACGCTGACTCCGATATCCGACTTCCAAAGATCGAGTCCACGCTGGTTGAAAACTGGTTAGTTTATTGTCAAACGTTGTAAATACGAACACACAAATAAATCAATGCACTTTACTGGGGAATCACTTCGCAGCGACCGAATCGCGTCGGAATAACTGCGCGATGCGTTTATTAGACAGTTCGTTTTCCTTTGCGGCTTGTCAACTCGTTCTTTGTTTAATCCGGCAGATGCGACTTTTCCTTTATTCCTTTTCTGTCAACTTTATGACAAAGTCTCAACACCTGGCGTTAAGCGCGCCAGGTGGCAGTCACTTCTGACCTGCGCTGGTCAGACACAAGTCTCTCCCAAGCCTCGTTTTGCCTCTCTCTGTATGAGTCCAGTCCGATCAAGCAGTCGACAACGCCCGGTTTTCTTCGTTGCACATAAACAGGCCTCAGGCGTCTCGTGACGAATACGTCATAATCATCTGACCAACTTGCGTCATTGTTCTCGGTCAGACTTTGCACGATCAATGACCAATAAATGGCGCCATAATGCAGTTTCAAGTGGATGACGTCCATCTTATCGCGGATGTTTGAATTGAAGTGAAAACAAGGCGAACCGCTACAGGCAGTGTGTGGGCAGTGTGTATGCAGGGCACGTGTGGGCACGTGTCGGCACGTGTGGGCACACTAGAATCTCTAACTGTGGATTGGATATTTTATAGTAATACATAATAAAAGAAAAATGCAAAACATGATTTCTAAAAACGCAAAATAGATGTTGTTTGCACGTGGGTTAGGATACACCTGCATACCCATTGTTCTCTTGGTCTTTCATGCAACCGTATTGGTTGTTATCACGAATTATCGCGACATGACATATTCAGATTCTCCAACTAATAATTTAAAACTTAAGTGTTTAGCTATTTCATTCGTTTAATAATAATAGTGTATTTATGGTTGCTTATACATATTCTATGTTGGGGGGTAAGCACTTAATGTACATCAAACTGAGGCTACAGCTGATCGATATTTGTGACGTCACTGAGTCGCTTGTGGGAACTCCTGTTGTGTTGTGGGTAATTTTTTTCAATCTTTTTTTCTTTTTTTAGGCCGATCACTTCTTTTCAAACTGTATATCGGCAAAGATGATGTTAAAACCGCATCTTCTTGATCAATATCCCGAAAATTCACAAAAGGGTGCCTCTAAATACTACGGGATCGCTTGGAGCGCTTGGATCGCTTGGATCACTTAGATTGCTATGGAAAGTAATTCTCACCCTGTCCCTAACACTAATCTCAACCCCAAAACTAACTTTAGCCCCGACCCTAACATTAATATTATAACTTTTGTAATTACGAAGTATAGTAAGCGATCCTTGCAATCCAAGCGATCCTGTAGTATTTAGAGGTAGGCTACCGCAAATTTAATACCGGTATTATATCAATACCAATGCACAATAACCCCATGGTTGACTGATTGGGTTAGGATTGGTGTTCAGGTGGAGATTAGCGTTAGGGTTGGGGTTCAGGCTTAGAGTTAAGTTTTCACGCAAATAGTGTGTGCAGTTTCATAGAATAAATAGTGTGTGCAGTGCATAGACTAAGCACACCACTGAATAGCCAGCATTTGGTTTAGGACCCATCACATTTCGAAATGTTTTAAAATCTTCATATAGAAGCGCGCTAGATATATAGATATAATCCACAATACACCATGTGTTTCCACAAGTTACTTGTCGTTCCGCATGAACAACTCTCTCCTAGGACAAAATTACCCACAACACATCAGGAGTTCCCACAAGCGACTCAGTGACGTCACAAATATCGATCAGCTGTAGCCTCAGTTTGATGTACATTAAGTGCTTACCCCATCAGCAACCATACTTAAAGAAGCACATGTTTAAAAACTTAAAACTAGTTAGTAAAATATACGGATGTGACGTAATAATAATAGTGTATTGATGGTTGCCTATTCATATTCTATGTTGAGGATTTTCTTGGGTAAACTTTTAAATTTTGTTTTTCCGCATCATGTTACATGTTGTTATAATAATTCAGTCACCGATCATATCACCAGGAAGGACAACTTAAGGTTACTTATATCTAAGGTTTGAGTAGCTAAATGCACCTGCTCGTAACACCAATATTTCGAGGGTAACTTTTTTGCTAAAGATTAACATCAATAAAAAAATCATTTCAAAATACCAATGCCATCGGCTAACCATGTAACAATAGATTCCTTAGAAATTGATGCTTAGTATAAGCCACCACAAATCCCCATCATGAACAATAGTTTCGTAGCAAAATCAATTTTTCCGACCACTAGAGCTCTTGCTCAGCAAAACCATATGAATCACACTGATGTACAATGAACGGCATAGTGGACATCTTTGATAATAGTACCTATAAAACAATTAAACTAATATGTGAGAAGTTAAAACTTTGTTTCTAGATCAAGAAGATAGAGTTGAATGGAACAGAGCTGGGAAATGTAGCTGAATACCTCGTTCCTCATATTCAACATATTGATGAACTTACATTAGAGGGTTGCGAACAACTGAACGATTGTATGCGGGATTTGTGCACAGCTATCAATGATCGACCGAACAAGGTAAATATTGGGAACCATATTTCAAGTAGCTTCACATCAATCACTGATTTATTATAGATGTGTATATTTACACAACTGTACCGCAGCTATTACAGTGTTGTTGTACAGCAGTTCTATCATACACAACATGCTGCAATAGCTCTGGTAATCCGACCATGAGCACCTGGTATTCTAAATTCTGCTCGTGTTATATTTCATTTTTATTTAAACATTAATATACAAAACGTGGTTTTACAAATAGAAATGATAAATACGTGGTTGACACTCTTGATTTTATATTGGAAATTAATTTACTGACTTGACCAGGACATCAATTCACACGATTTTGGCACGAAGTTCTCTTGCTATTTGCCAATTGTTATATGAAACTAAATAAATAAACTATAAATATTTATAAAATAGGAATAAATTTGGTTTTAATTGGAATGTATGTAGAAGAACAAATAATTATTATAATATATATTCTTTAAAATTCAATTACAATGCATATAAATCAGTGAAAAAAGAAAACTGTCTCAAAGGGTTGTGACGTAATAAACCAACCTGAGAACTGTAATGAGACTGGGTTTAATAAGATTTAGAAATTTATCTTAATCATCAATATATCCTAATTAGGAAGTAATAAGGTCATGCACATAAGCATGTACATTCGGGTTATAACCGGGTTTTACATGCAGTAGGAAAATTACAAATTCATGAGATATATTACACATTGCATATTTGTTACACTGTTTTACTACAAATGCCAGATTATATTTTTATCAAGTAGGGCTAATATGATGGAAATAAAATACATTTTACAGTAGTAGTTCACTACAGTGTTATTTGTGATGTGCTTTGAAGTTAATTTAAACAAAGATTTTTAATTTGGGTTTTAAAAATTCGATAACATTTTTCGATTGTTAAGTTTTGGCAAGTTTACTTTATACATCCCAAGCATCAAACGTGATACTGGTGCGTAGTATAAATGCTACTTATACTTTCTCGGTTGTTTAATATTATGCGCCACATAAATTATGTGTGTTTATTGCGATGAAGTAACTGTTCAAGTGATGAGCATGTTATTTCTTGCATTAATATTATGATGTTTTGCTCCATTTGTTGATAATTCATTATACTGACTACAAAACCATTCTTGTGATCTTGTCAAACTGCAAGTACCATGTCATATCGGGTATATGTACCATATAACCAACGTATGATAACTTACATTAATATGAATCACCTCCTTATCCTTGTAGCAGATTGTCTTAGATATTCAATCTGAATTCGATGGGAACGCAGCAAGTTGTTTGGCCGATTGTTTGCATAAAGTCAGCCGTCTACGAATTGACGGGGAGAAGATTTCCGTACAAAGTCGCATCATCTTACGTGAAGCTGTTCAACAACTTTCCTCGGTAAGTCTTCCTTGTACATTTCGATCGTTCAGAACGGAAACGATATTCATAGAGATAGACATATGTGGATTGCCGGATTGGTAACAAGTAGTGATGGGATGAAATACAAATTTCACTTGAATAAAAAATTCCATGTTTTATTCCTGTGAATGGAAAAACAAAATTGACATTACATTAGGACAGTGTTTTCCAACCCGAGTCCGCGGTCTCAAATAAGTCCGTGAAAGGTTTAAATGAGTCCGCAAGCACATCAACAATTTGCAAAACTTGTTTTTGATCGTTATAAACAGCACTTATATGTTTTTATCAATGAGACATTGTAACTCAAGGTAATTTTAAGTTTGTAGTAGTGTATCGTATGCGCATAGTCCATTTAACCCACACTTTTGACTTACGCTAATTGAAAATTGATGCACTATGAGTCCGCAAAGACTTTCGCTGATAAGGAAATAGTCCGCGACCAAAAAAGGTTGGGAAACGCTGCATTAGGACTTTCAAGAGTTGATTCAGGGTGACTTTAAGGTTGGTATTGCAATGCAATACTAGGGCAGATAAATATGAAGTACCGACAAATTTTCACCAAAAGTCAACCTAAACAATTTGAACTCACGCTATACGCATTATGTTTAGGTAAGCAGAATTTTTCGAGTCACTGGTTACCTATTCAAAATCACACAGGGTATATACCCTATTTAATTTCGGATTGCCAAATATTTTTTTTATTTTTAAACCGCAGAATTGATAAATAATTAGGATAATTCCGAATGATTTCCAATTCGAATTGAATTTGGTCAATTCGGTGTGGACTTATAATACTCATAGATTCGGGAAATTGACATAAAAGTTCCTATCACAATAATATTTAATAGAGCGTTTATAGATGATATTACTTTGTAAAGTATAGTAAAATGTCAACAAACAGTAGACAATCGGGGATCATATATCTGAGAGGACTCTATGAACATTGGCCGATTTCGTGGAATTATTATAGGATTGGAAAAAATTGTTATTTCAATAATAATCATTAAACAAAATAGTTTATACATGCAAGTGAGCACAGCAATTAAAAATCAGCTGTCTGCTATGTCTGCTTAAAGAATTCTACAATTTACAGAAGGTTGTCTATTACATCGTTTTACATTTAAAAAGTTTAGTTGGAACATAGATGTCGCAAAATCTATAGAGAAAGTTTAACAAAAGATAACCAACCAGTATTGCACAAATCTACAATTAGTTTGGTTAGGACCAGTTTTCAGGTGGAATTCCAGACCTTATGCTACCAAGTGAAATAACATGTAGTCTAATATATTTGTTTATTTATTGGCTATCCCTTCAATCAAGGATAATAAAATATGAACAGGTTGCTATAGTACCTTCACTATGTGAAATGCATTTACAATCTGTGATGAAATAGTGCTGTATTATATGGGGCGGAGTTTAATAGTAAATTAGAGTCACTATCGGTATATACGCTTCTATCTTGTTTATAACTTGAATATTACATTTCCTCAGGAGTTGGTTGTAGTTGATAGATGGGGTACTAAACATGATGCAGTTAAATGGGCAACATCATGGAGTGTGGGTTCATGGGATCATCCTAAAGATGTGAAGCGAATGCTACAACTGCAACCCGGGAAGGTTCGGATAAAATGTGGTTTTGGAATGAATTTTATGTCGATTTCTATTGTGTTCAACAAGTGGTGTATTGTGATGGGATGATGTCTTTAAATATTTGGGTTTGTAATGGAATGTTTTATTGTTAATTGTGGTATTTAGTGAGGTTTATAACATACACTCACAAGCAAGCAGGTTGGATGCTCGAAATATACCTCCTCATTTTGAAGAATTTTTTTAAAGAGTAAAAACAAACTCACCCTGATGTTCTGATTTGGCTCTATTGCCCCTTTTGCAGTTACGCGCCCTTCTCCACCGAAGTTTATTGAAATGCGGTAACTAGAAATAACGAACACAATATAAATAATATGAAACAATAAATAATAAACACAGAAGAATATAAATTAAATACCTGAGTTTGGGGGATTATTTATGTCAATCCGTTCACTACAGATTGTTAATGCAGCACTTTTGTCTATTCAACGCTTTGAACTATTCACTATAGACTCTCAGGTGCAACTAAAAAGGTCAGCGAAAATACTAAAGAAATAAACTAAAGCCACGCCTTACACGTGTACAAAGAACAAAGAGAACAAAGGATAAAAAAGTAAATGAGAGAAAATAATGACGTCACACAAAACGGGAAATAATAATCTAAACCAACAAAAACTCTCGCATTAACATGGCTTCCCAAAAATGTCACAAATTTTTCCCTTTGAAAAACGGTAAATCATATAGCAAATGGCAACAATAGCACAGTATAACAGTTTTGGATAAGGCTCCTCGTCGGGTAATCGTCTAGCTTCTCGTCGGGTATAATGGTTTTAGTTATACCAGGATATTTAGCTGCGTAATCAAACAGAACCCTTAGATTTTCGTGCTTCTTGGAAAGTTGTTTTCCGGTGTGTCATATGTAGTTTGTACGGTTGGTATTTTCATACATTAAGGGCTTGTCCACTGATTTGTCAAAAAGTTCAATTACATTGTACATGAACTGTTTGTTATCTCTCTTATATTGACCATTTCTCTGTAAGTGCCGCTTTAAATCTCTAAATCTCCTTTTCGCTATTCGTCGACTTTTCGGAGGTCGCATGTTATTGTGCTTTAAACGTAGTGGTTTTTGGTATCCAACATCTAGTAATTGTGCAATGCTCTCGTCGGTTGTATTCTCGAACTTCTTATCTGGTGATGAAAGTTTACTTCCACTTCCATCGTTGCACTCTTTCTCGTGGAAGTCTAGCTCCATCCATTTGTGAACTTGCTGCGCTGATATAGTCTCTTTACACCCGTTTATAATCACTGCGTCCTTAGCACATTCTTCACTTGCGATGCAGCAGTGAGTTATCAAGTCGACGACGCCTGGGTGATTTTTACAGACGATACCCACGATGCCCCATCCAAGGATAGATTTTTGAGCATAGGGTTCATTTTCTTTCCCACAGACTATATCCTGAGGTCGAGTGACGCACGCAACGTTTGTTCCAATAAGCATACCCACAGGTACATGCGGTTTGTACGGCGAGATCTGCTGCGATATTTTGGCTAGATGTTTGAACCGCAAGGCGTATTCAGGCCTAGGTATCTGACTCCGAGCTGCAGGTATCTCTGGTCGTGTATAAATGTCGGGTAGACGGATTCGCACCGATCGGACAAAACTGGAAATCTCTAGATTGCGAATTCGTGTAGTGGCACTAACGTTACTCCTACCCATCATTGTGCATAGGTTAATATTTGTATTTGTGCCGGCAACTCCCATACATTCTTGGAGCTCCTTAGAAATAAAGGAACTGTTCGATTGTGGATCCAAAATGCAGTACGTCAGCACTTCAGTTGAAGGGGCCTTCATACTTCTAACCCACACGGGAAGAATTATCGAAGAGTCGTCTCCCTTTCCCAATCCATGTGTAAGCAAGTCAGATGCGTCTTCTTGCAAATTTTGCATTTTGCTCTTTGGCGACACTGTCGGGCAACGTGGTTCTGACTTGAACCGCAAGAGTAGCATAAACGTTCAATTCTTAGGAAATCCTTTCTTTCCCTTCTAGGTATTCTTAAGAACAGTTCACACTCATCTATGTGATGTCGTCCACGGCAATAAAAACATTTACCGTCTATTATCCTTGGGACATCTTGAGAGTTATTCGACCTTGTAATGAATGATGCTGTTCTCCGATTTTCAATTGCCTTCGCCTTTTGAAGTTCCGGTATGTTTTCCTTTTCGGATTGTCGTTCTATGAACTCTACTAGCTGTTTGAACTGTGGGTATGAACCAGCGTTCCTCTCCTTCCAATCTATTACTACGTCTTTCCACCGTGATGCTATGAAGAGTGAAATTATTTGGTCGGATATCCAAAATATTTAAGCTTGCAATTTTGTTCTTTGCAATAAGCACTTGAATTAAAAAGTCCGAAAATCGTCTGAGACCCAATGAATCAGAATGGTGAATTTGTGGCCAGGAATAGAGCTTATCGGTAAAAGCTTTGCTAATAACGCATTCGTTACCATACCTTTTTTTAAGACTTGCTCTTGCGGCCTCATACGCTTCTTCCGATTGCAACAGAAAAAAGCCATCAACTACTTCCTTAGGCTCACCTCTTAAGTGTTGTTGCAGGAGATTAAGTTTCTGTGCAACGCATCTGGACCTCGCCTCTATCAGTGCATCGAATGCCGTTTCCCACGATGGAACTTGATTGCGGTGCCATCGAATACATCTACTTTTATATCCGGTAATCTATATGACACAGAGGGTAAAGTGGTTATTGGAAGTGGTGTATTGTTATTAAAGGTGCTTTTCGGAGCGATTCGTTCGTGTCGTTCCGTTGTCGATGCAAGGACGCTCTCTGCCGCCTGAGGAATTGAAGTGTGTTCGGCATGGTTCATTTGTTCGCGAAACGACG
Source organism: Ciona savignyi (assembly GCA_000149265.1). Taxonomy (NCBI): domain Eukaryota; kingdom Metazoa; phylum Chordata; class Ascidiacea; order Phlebobranchia; family Cionidae; genus Ciona; species Ciona savignyi. Next base: position 60,394 of record CH001150.1, on the reverse strand, counting down.
TACATTTGTTCACAGGTGGCAACTCTAAGATATCCTCTGGTCTTATTCCAAAAGGATTTTCAATCCTTTTCGCTTCCAGACAAGCTGATGCTCGGGCGTCATTTTCTGCGATTTCACAGGAAATGCGATTTAAAGATAAATCTTTATCGGCTTGCATTTTTGCTAATTCTAGTTCATTTTGTTTCCTAGTAAATGCGAGTTTTGCCTTTAAACCAGCAGCAGCGATATTTCGTTTGTAACGCTCCTTTTTTATCATTTCTTCCGCAGACTCACCCTTTCGGCTAGAACGTTTGCTGGTTGAACTTTTGTAGGAGTTGGATTTCGAGGACATTCTTTCTTGTCGGAGCTGAATGACAGTTATTTTCGCCTCTTGTTTAGCTTTAGCTAGAAGTTCCTTGTTTTTGGTGATTCTCGAACACAACCTTTCCCGTTTGGTTGATTCGAGTTTCTCTATGATCGTTTCCATGTTTGACTTTATCGATGATAAATTATAACTCGCATTTTGTACTCCGACAAAATCATTTCCAATTATGGCCATATCCAATAAGCCTATTTTATCGTTTAGTTCACCTTCCATTAGTTTCCAGCGTTTGAAGTTATCAACAAGTTCATTGTCCAGATGTCGATGTCTCCTTGTTGTTACATTTTCTTCACCCGCCAAGTTCTGCATCGCCACGTCTGTCTGATCACTTCGGGCACTTGCTCGCGAGTCGCGCGTTTGCTGATTTGTTTTAATCTCAAACGACGTGCTGGTCTCTTTGGGCAATTTCGTCTCCATAATTTGCACTTAAATTGCCAATCCCACTCAGTTACTGTTCTGAAATTGCTCTATTGCCCCTTTGCAGTTACGCGCCCTTCTCCACCGAAGTTTATTGAAATGCGGTAACTAGAAATAACGAAAACAATATAAATAATATGAAACAATAAATAATAAACACAGAAGAATATAAATTAAATACCTGAGTTTGGGGGATTATTTATGTCAATCCGTTCACTACAGATTGTTAATACAGCACTTTTGTCTATTCAACGCTTTGAACTATTCACTATAGACTCTCAGCTACAACTAAAAAAGTCAGCGAAAATACTAAAGAAATAAACTAAAGCCACGCCTTACACGTGTACAAAGAACAAAGAGAACAAAGGATGAAAAAGGTAAATGAGAGAAAATAATGACGTCACACAAAACAGGAAATAATAATCTAAACCAACAAAAACTCTCACATTAACACCTGATATGTAGCATGAAGCCAGTGTTGGTAAACAATAGTAGCGCGGTAGCAGTATAGACACTTTAAGGTCAATGTTTATAGTTATGGGTCCCATTTGAAAAAATGGGACACATATTGTTTTTGTCCGTTTTTTTTTTTCTTTTTTTTTTTTTTCTTTTTTTTTTTCGTCAAACGCTTGACAGGCATGGCTTGTGGCTCCGACATCTACCAAAAGGGATAATGGAATCGCAATGAAACTTTGTCATTTGTTAGACCACATGGTCTAGATGAGCAGAAACCAAAATTTTGGGTAATATACCTAGGGGAATTCCCCTGGGAGGTGAAAAACCAAAATGGTATTTTTTTCAAAAATTTTAGCTTTTTTGGGCATAGCGCATGAACAGCTGCTCCAATTTTGATCAGATTTGGTAAAATAGTAGCGTGTTAACCACTGCGTTACCAATTTAAAGAAACAAAATATTTACCTAGGGAAATACCCTAAAAATAAAGATATGTTTCTAAACCAAGATTGTGACAGGCATTGATTGTGGCTCCGACATCTACCAGAAGGGATAATAGAATCGCAATGAAACTTTGTCATTTGTTAGACCACATGGTCTAGATGAGCAGAAACCAAAAATTTTGGGTAATATACCTAGGGGAATTCCCCTGGGAGGTGAAAAACCAAAACGGTATTTTTTCAAAAAAATTTAGCTTTTTTGGGCATAGCGCATGAACGGCTGCTCCAATATTGATCAGATTTGGTAAAATAGTAGCGTGTTAGCCACTGCGTTACCAATTAAAAGAAACAAAATATTTACCTAGGGAAATACCCTAAAAATGGAGATATGTTTCTAAATCAAGATTGTGACAGGCATGGATTGTGGCTCCGACATCTAACAGAAGGGATAATGAAATCGCAATGAAACTTCGTCATTTGTTAGACCACATGGTCTAGATATGCAGAAATCAAAATTGTGGGTGATGAATTTAGGGAAATTCCCCTGAGACCTTAAAAACCAAAACGGGATTTTTTCTAAAAAAATAGCTTTTTACGGGATAGCGCTTGAACAGATTCTCCAATTTTAATCAGATTTGGTGAAATGGAAGTGCATTAGTCACTGATTTAACACTTAAAACAAATAAAAAAGATTACTTAATGAAATACCCTAAAAAATAAGATTTTCTCCTCAAATCATGATAGCAACATGCATGGCATGGCGCCCCGACATCTACCAGAAAAATTAATGGAATGGCAATAAGAAATTTGACATTTGTAAGAGAACATGGTCTAGATATGCAGAAACTATAATGTTGGGTAATGAATCCAGGGGAATTCCCCTTAGACGTTAAAAACCAAAACGTTTTTTTCTAATAAATTATCTTTTTGGGGTATAGCGCTTCAACTGCTGCTCTAACTATATTCAGATTTGGTAAAATGTTAGACCATTAAACACTCTGAGTCAATTAATTAAAACAAAGAAAACATTTACTTAGGGTAATTCCCTTAAAAACGAAAATATGTTCTTGAATTGTGATTGTGACAGGCATGCCATATCGCACTGACATATCCAACAAGGAGTCGACAAAACTAAATAAAACTTTAAGAATTGTTACATAACATGACCCACATATGTAAAACAGAAACTTATTTACTAATCCCATAGGAATTCCCTGAAAGCATGAAATCGGGCTATTTTTGAAATTTAGCTTTATTTTACCACCACGCTTGAAAACCAGCTTTAATTTAAAACATTTGTGGTGAAATGTTCGTAAATTTAAGACGTTTATTCTTTTCTCACCTACACATGATAAAGAAGTTTGGTCTAATAACTATGGGACCCATGCGTTTATGCTTGCAGAAACAAAGTACATACTCGGTGTATAAAATACAAATGTGGTTAGGGACCCTGTAGCATGAATATATGGCATACGACATGTGTTTTACAAATAGGGATGGTTAAACACGTGGTTGACACTCTCTAGTTATTTAAGAGGTTTAGGTTAGTAGTTTATTAGTTGTGTCAGTCACACTGTGAAGTAGCTTAACTGCAGAATAATAACATAATTGGACAGCTTAGAGACAGTTGAACTAACTCCGTAATTAAACGAAAACACTGAACCATGCTTTTGTTGTTGGGTAATATCCCCATTAGCTTACGTCCCCACACCTAGTGTCGGTATATAATCTTTGATGTATATATATTAAATGACTAGAAATACTTAATTGTTAGGGGAACATTGGGGAGTCAAATAACTTTAATATTTTGCCTCCCAAGTAACCAGGTAGCGATTGTGTATTAGCAGACAGTAGCATTTACCTTTTAAACCAGGGGCGTGCAACTGTTTTGCGCAATGGGCCACAACGTACAAGAGATCCCGCTGGCCATACCATCGAACAATTTATATTTTTTATGACGGCTTTCCTGCTTCGGCAATTGCTTCAGTTATCTTAAAGCTCAGTTTTGTAACTAACTTAGTGTCCTTTTTGTAACCATGAATAATATACATCTTGCTGTTTTTTGCAAATTAGGCAAACTACAACTTTGATTGTGTCGCCCAATTGAGTATTTTACACAGTAATATCACGTAAAACTGTACCACTGCCAGAAAATGGCAGTTTTCATACAATGTACATTATGCTGTAACAATGGAAGTTCGTCACAGTACTGGAGACGGAATTTAATGGCAGTGTAATGTAACTTTATACTGTAACCCAAAACGCCAATGATGCAGTTACAATTCAGAGAAAGTTTTTTTTAATGAATAGACTATACGAAGCCCAAAGTCTGTAGCGGCCCATGTAAATAGGTACCGCGGTGCGTATGTTGCACTTCCCTGATTTAAACTAAGTGAAGCCGACATGCTTAGTCCGACTGTTAAGATTGGTGATTTAAGTAATGGCTGAGTATTCACTGAATATTCATAGGAAGGTGGTGGCTATGTGTGTGGGATTAATGTATTAAATTTATCCAACCACATAGATTGCTGGATTATTGCGTCAACTTTTAGCCGAAAGGTTGCAGGAACAAAACTGATCGCTAGTTGTTTGGATGTATCAAAAATTATACAAAAATGCAGACACAGATGACTACTCACATACAAACAACCTTTTATTCTAGATCAAGAAGTTAGAGTTGAATGGAACAGAGCTGGGAAATGTAGCTGAATACCTGGTTCCTCATATTCAACATATTGATGAACTTGAATTATGGAATTGCAAACAACTGAACGATTGTATGCGGGATTTGTGCACAGCTATCAATGATGGACAGAACAAGGTAAATATTGGGAACCATATTTCAAGTAGCTCCACATCAATCACTGATTTTATTATAGATGTGTATATTTACACAACTGTACCGCAGCTA
>CH001150.1:30705-53389 GCA_000149265.1 Ciona savignyi | reverse complement strand
CGATTGGAATTGTGGTGTGGAAGCACAGTATATTGCTGTAGGTTAGCACAGCATTCGGTTATGGTCACGCTGGATATTGAATGATGATCTCGTGTCTCCGTTTGATCTAACCAGTTGGATCATGTAGAAACACATATGAACAACTGCTGACTGAATTGTAATAGAGCTTCTTGTTTTGTGTTGAGTTGATCCCAAATGAAAACATTGTTCAGTCTAGTAAACTTGGTTATTTAAAATTAATATTATATTTCTAATTACTACAACTTTCTCAATAATTTGGTGTTGTTAGATAATTAACATAAGATGAGTATTGAATTAATTAAAGTTTTCCATTCTTTCTTGATATTTAGTGGTTTTGAGTTTCCATCTGTTCCATACATATGGTATTAGTTTGCGTATAATATTTGCTTCTTGTTTCAATATATTAAATAATATCCCAGGGATTAAAATAACTGGGTTATTTTAATCCAATTTATATTTTCCACTTTGTTGTATATTTTTATCACTTTCTTAATAATGTGAAGTAAATTGTCCAATCCAGCTCCAATATCAAATTACCATGAATATCGACGGTGACAATACTGAAACCAATGATGATTTCAACACAATTAAATAATTCCCTTCTGATAATATTGGGCGTATCCAATGCATATATCACCCACCTTGCAAGGTTTTAAGTATTTTTTATATTCCCTTTTAATGTAGAACATAATCAACCAGTATTGCACAAATGTACAATCTGTACGGTTAGGACCAGTATTGCTCAAATGTACAATCTGTACGGTTAGGACCAGTTTTCAGTTGGAATTCCAGACCTAATGCTACCAAGTGAAATAACATGTAGTCTAATATATTTGTTTATTTATTGGCTATCCCTTCAATCAAGAATAATAAAATATGAACAGGTTGCTATAGTACCTTCACTATGTGAAATGCATTTACAATCTGTGATGAAATAGGGCTGTAGTATATGGGCCGAAGTTTAATAGTTAATTAGAGTCACTATTGGTATATATGCTTCTATCTGGTTTATAACTTGAATATTACATTTCCTCAGTTGGTTGTAGAAGGTGAATGGCCAACATCATGGAGGGTGGATGCAAGTTATCATCCTGAAGATGTGAAGCGAATCCTACAAATGCAACCCGGGAAGGTTCGGATAAAATGTGGTTTTGGAATGAATTTGATGTTAATTTCTATTGTGTTCAACAAGTGGTGTATTGTGATGCGATGATGTCTTTAAATATTTGGGTTTGTATTGGAATGTTTCATTGTTAATTGTGGTATTTAGTGAGGTTTATAACATACACTCACAAGCAAGCAGGTTGGATGCTCGAAATCCTCAGTTTAAAGTATCTATTGCTTATAAGTGTAAACAAACTAAACCTGATATGCAGCATAAAGCCAGTGTTGGTAAACAATAGAAGCATTGTAGCAGTATGGACACTTGAAGGTCAAATTGAGGACACAACGTTGCGAATATTGAAAGAATGGTTTTAGTTGTTGCATGCGAATGACCTTATCCCATCACTAGGTTCAATCACCAGAATTATCGGTTTAAAGATATGAATCATAGGAGTTATTCAAGAGGTTTAGGTTAGCAGTTTATCAGTTGTTCCATTCACCATGTGCAGTAGTTTAACCACAGAATAATAACATAATTGGACAGTTCCAATGAGTTATATTTATACATGGTGTGTTTACAAAATAATAAAATTGCATATTTGGCTTAAACAAATTATGTAGATGGTAGGATATTAAAACTACTTACCTTGCAGTAAGTTTGGAGCGCACAGTGACAGTTGAACCAACTTTGTAATTAAACGAAAACACTGAACCACGCTTTTGTTGTTGGGTGATATCCCCATTAGCTTACGTCATACCCCACACCTGGTGTCGGTATATAATATTTGATCTATATATATATTACATGACTAGAAATACTCAATTGGTAGGGGAACATTGGGGAGTCAAATAACTTTAATATATTGCCTCCCAAGTACCCACGCCAATAATTGTGTATTAGCAGTCGTTAGTATTTACTTTTTAAACTAAGTGAAGCCGACATGCCTAGTCCAACTGTTGGTCGCTAGTTAGTCAGTTATATCAAAATTTGTACATAAATGCAGACACAGACTACTATGATACGTAATGTTCATGCTAAGATTGAATGATGAACAAAATTGAAACGACAGTTAAAATTTAGGTCTCTAAGGTCTAAGCTATTGACTAGTGCTCGAACTACCCACTTCCACTTTATTTACTTTTGATAATTATCTCGCACCAGTTTTCACATTTGTTTGATGATGTTATCAGATAACCATCGTTTATATTTTCCAGATAATCTCTGAAAAGTTAATTTATGTCATAGTAGCAACTTGAGACTGGCATTTTTTATCTTAATCCATATATATATATATATACCCATGGGCGTCAGAATAGGGGTGCCTGCTTATAATATCAAAAAGCACCCCTGTTTTTATCAAGGAGTTAAAGAAATATTTTCGAAGCTAAAGTTTAATATGCGGAAGCTAGGGTGATTATGACAGTTAGAAAATCTTAGCCGTTTTTTTTAACTTAATTTGTTAAGCAAACTTCGTCTAAGCATGTATGTAAGAATTGTTTGGCCCTGGTCTTGCACCTGCACCCGGTAGTAAAGAGCGACGCGTGTATCTTTTTGATGACTCGTGTGAACGCGCTCATCACACGATGATAATACGCGAGAGTAACTTATATTTTATTAATATATTAAAGTCTGCCATCAATTAAAAACAGAAAGTGAAAATTATTTCTTAACTTCATAGTTCACGCGTTTTGCATAATTTAATTTTCCAAAACTGGTTTATGCGGTTTAATTCGCCCCTTTTACAAATATAGAAAACGGTATTTGCAATAAACAAAACAATTCTGGTTTTATTTAAATTTATATTAATCCCCGATCAGCTGTGGTGGTCTATGCGAGCTTTTAATGTAATACCAATCCGCTCGTTGGTATATTGCTACCATTTGTACGGTGAGTTAAGCGATTTCTGTCTGGTGTGTACGGTCGTGTGGCCAAATGGTTAACGCGACCGATACATATACCGACTCTTATATAAAAAAAACGGTCCTGGTCACGAACCCATCATGGGTTCGAAACTTGGCACGATAAAAAAAAAAGAAAAAAAAAAAGATTTCTGTCTGGTGTAAGATAAAACTATTTGTGCTAGTTTGTGTAATGTACGCAGTCCTCTAAATATCGAAATTTTACCAGGCGAAACAACACGGAATTCAAATATTTGGTATTGGTTACGCGAGAATTGCTAACTAGTTTAATTATAATAAGCAATGTTAGGGAAAACGTGTACGTAAGGGTTGTTTGGCCCTGGTCCAACATGCAAAAGGTCGAAAAGAGTAGACGCATGTATTTTTTTAAGACTCGTCCGAAAGCGCTGATAAACCATTATTGTGCTGTTAGTTAAAGACAGAAAGTAAAACTTAGAGAATTAAAGTTTCTAAGTCTAGTTTTAATAGTAAGCGTCAGGACTGTAAAAATCGCTTAACCGGGAAAACCTAACCATCCGGATTAAACAATAGGTCCGGTTTATTACAACACAACTAAAGAGAATCCGTCTGTGCTAACTCATGAGCTCAGGTGGTATTGTTCTGACGCAATTCGGCCTTCGTTACTGGCATGAAATAAATAATGGTTATATAGAAATGGGGGGCTGTAGGGATGCATTTGAAATCGCTTAATAAAGTATTTCCGTTTTGAATTCTAAATAGCATTTTTTATTATAAATTTAGTCAAGCCGGGCATAGAATTAATAAGACATTACGTAGCAATGATCTGATTAATCGTTTTGTGAAACTAAATTTGGTAAACAACAGTAAATCAGAGGATTTTAAAATGGGAAATTTTTAATTGCGTAAACAGGTGTAAGCTATGAAGTTTAGAAATCAGTTTTATTTGTTGTCAACTAATAGCTGACCTTGCCATAAAATAAAAGTTTATTCTCTTTTAATATTATCATGAGCTCAGCACATTCGCATGTGTCATCGAAAAGATACTTGTCCGGCCCGATGGTCTAGCGGTTAAGTGCGTCGCCTTTCAATCGAAAGGTTGCAGGCGCGAAACTGGTCGTAAGCTAGTCGGTTGTGTCCTTGGGCAAGGCACTTTACGGACATTGCCTGAACCCAGCGGATTAATGGGTTCTACCAAATTGAAGGAACGTGTCTATCATATACAACACACTGCAATAGCTCCGGTAACCCGACGATGGGCGCGAGGTGATCTGACGATTGCCCGTGTGATAACCCCCTAGGTTTTCCCATTCACGGGGATAAACATGAATATCCTATCCTATCCTATACACATGTCTATTCTTTTAAACAAAGATTAGGTTATTAGAATTATTTTTTTAAATTTGGGTTGGTGTTAAGTGTTGCCCGTTAAGCCTATAACTGCGGAGATCAAAGCGCAACTACGTAATTACGCAATGAGACATCCTAGACGCGGATAAAACCGTTGGAATATAACATTAGTTTCACCAATTATTCCACGCTAGTAATGAAAGCTGAATGGTTTACAACTAAAAACCATTTTAACTCGAACCTTTGGCCCCAATCCGGACGGTTAGAACCCGCCGGAACATAACATATTTTTAGTATTAGGTCGGCTTATATACACACAACCTTAATGTAGACGAGTACAACACTGACTAGCGACGTTATTATTCTTATATTGTATATAGGCCTTTAAAAAAACTATGGCACGTAATACCCGTAATGTGTTTCTCCATACCGAAAGCGCACATCTATCGTGCAAAAGTGTCCGAACATTTTTTAAAATGAGCGGTCGGAAACACAAAATACATCATAACAACAATATCTCATCATTAGTCCCAGACACTTTAAAGTCGTTTCTCTCTGTGTGTGCGGCGCGCCACGCAATGAATTCGCGCTCGCAGATTTTAACAACACTATGTTCGTAATAAAAACCTTTTATTTTCAAAGGTTCTGCGAATATATAGACAAATTGGAATACATGAAAAGTGCTTTTCCATGCCTAATGGATGTTTGAACAATAGACGCCGCGAATATATAGCTGAAAAAGCACCCCACTTGTGCATGTTTTTCTGCATTTTCCGACGCCTATGTATATACCATTTCCTTATATATTATACAAAGTGTTGATTTATTAGAAATTGCTGGCAAACAACATTTTATTCTAGATCAAGAAGTTAGAGTTGATTGAAACAAAGCTGGGAAATGTAGCTGAATACCTGGTTCCTCATATTCAACATATTGATGAACTTACATTAGAGGGTTGCAAACAACTGAACGATTGTATGCGGGATTTGTGCACAGCTATCAATGATCGACCGAACAAGGTAAATATTGTAAACCATACTTCAAGTAGCTCCACATCAATCACTGATTTATTATAGATGTGTATATTTACACAACTGTACCGCAGCTATTACAATGTTGTTGTACAGCAGTTCATGAGAAGTCTATAAAAGTGTTTTCGTTATAAAATACATTAAATCACCAAACCTTAATCAAGTATAAAACTACGAGTTACCATTATTTTATTAAAAAGTCATATTTAAAATGCTTGTAAGATTTATCGTCCCCGTTGTATATCGATTTCAAACGTGATTATAATTCACTCGTTTATTTCAGTTTTCCCCATTATGATGTATTTTACCACAAAGACTACGTTTTTCTGAGTATCTAGTTAAGTCTGGAATTTCTGTGTTTTGCATAACAAGTGTAATTTAAGCAAACTCGTGTTTATGTTTATTATGAGTTAAGACGATTGTGTATAACCGGCCGCCTCCTTGTTCAGTCACTATTTGAAAACCATCATTTCACCAAATTTGTTCCCAACATCCTTCCTTCTACAATAATAAGTACACCATCCTTCTACGAAATTAAATAAAATCATGTGCAAAACAATATTGCACTTTAAATTATATTTTGGTTGGGATTTAGATAACAGTTATGCAATAAAAACAATGAGACAAAAGTTATTACACAAAGATTATCATAATAAAGAATAAAATAAACTAGTAAGCAAGTTTCCGACTTGTAATAAACAATAAATTATTGAAATGGTGGTTTCTATGAACCAGCCACCAACAGAGGGACATCCTGCAGTCACGAGATCTCATGACACTCTTACAATATCTGGATGGTAGGGTTCTTAAATATAAAAGGGATTACTTATGTAAGTAAGTTAATTATGGGTAAACTAGTGTACTACATCAGTGCTAGATGTGAAGCATTCTAAGGGCAGGGTAACTGTATTTAAGAACATATGGTATTTATATGGTTCTTAAATTAAATATTGATATGGTTCTTAAATTAAATATTGATATGGTTCTTAAATTAAATATTCATATGGTTCTTAAATAAACTATGGTATTTACAGTGACTCCCTGATTTGAATAAGTTACTATAGTTGATTATTAAACATATAATTTAATCCACAGGATATATTCATTGTGGAGTTTTAACATTCCTGTTCTACACAGATCAAACTTACAGTGAGAAGCAATGAGAGGTTGGATGACCACGCAGTACAATGTCTGGCTGGGTGTGTTGGCAAAATATCTGAACTGGATTTGGACTGGAAAAAACTTTCACCAGAAGGTCAACGTATGTTGCAAGAAGCAATACAACAACTCCCTTCTCCCCAGGTAAGCCTCAGTTTCATGTGATGTTGTGTATGATTGATGTGTTTTAAATGAATCAAGTTTAAATATTTTAAGCTTCTTGGACTGTTAGTTATTTTTTAAATAGTTTATCAAATATACTACATATGTTCATAGTCAAAAGAACTAAAAACACATTATCGACTTTGTTCTATATAAACAATAAAATTGTATATCAACAAAATATCACACAAAATTAGGCGTTTTAATATTTTCGAACACAACCTTAGCATCAAAACAAACTAATGTTTTTTGTTTCACTTCCCCCCATAAATAAATAGTGACCATCAAATGAAAGTACCAAAATGGGAGCCAACTGTTATGGTTGGAACCAGGTTACTTCATACAATAGCTCATATACAAGAGTGGAGGTTATAACCAGACAGGTTTTCTGTTCGATCTTCACCCTGATCACTTTATGTGCGGTTGTCTGTAAAATGGACTGAGTTGTTTATAATGAGCTTTATTGTCATGAAACACACACATTACCACTTTTATACCCTGCCCACTTATTTCAATTACCGACAAGTCCATACCACAATATTACCCTGCCCCAATCACTAGATATCCTCATCACTACTACAAGATCCCCACACCCCCTCCCAAAGCTTGATATTTTGATGCGGCTGACTTTAAAATACATCACGCCAACTTGTGTGTCTTTCAAACTTATTTCAACAAATACTCCTAAATTCTTCCATGTTTTTAACATCATCATCGATACATTAAATGTGTGTGTATCGTCTTTTTCCACATTTTGACTCTTTTGTTAGTTAATTTACACTTTAAACAATTCGACTAACACTAAAATCCCCCCCCCGTACACACGGGGTGACATAAACCCGTCCTCTTCCGCAATGTTGTAGATCAGGGGTTGGCAACCTATGGCCCGTGGGCCGCATCCGGTCCGCCAAGCAAAATCATCCGGCCGTTTTTTCTATTACATATGTGTTTGCATCGAGTTCTTTACTAACTAAAGTCCTGTACGATAGATAATACTAGGTAGTAAACATATATTTTTCTAATAGATTTTACAATTTATTACGGCCCGCCAAGATTATTTTAAAATTGGTTTTGGCCCGCGACTATGAAAAGGTTGCCAACCCCTATTGTAGAGCATCGGTGACGGTCTGACCTCGTGTGTGCGGTTTGATTAATACCACAAAGAATATAACGATAAATAAATTTGGGAATTGCGTTAAAAAATTAAATATAAAAAATTACTTTTATGACTTTATTTTTTTAATCCACTTTTGTTTTATTAATCTGGCCAAGGTTTAAACCCATCATGGGCTCGTCCCTAAGACTGTTCTTGTATAACAATGCGTATAATGTATCGGTTGCGTTAACCATCCTACCACCTGACTTAGTTGCCTATGTTCACAGTGACTTCCTAATTTGGTTGAGTTCCAAGATACCCTGCTGTAACGACTATCGCCAGCGAATCACCATACAGTTCCAACACGGGCTACTATATTAGTAAAATGTACAAAGATATCAAATCATGTTTTGCCCCCAATATTCCAGCTGCTAAGTTATAATAACTTGTTATATTTCAAATGAATATTTAAATTAATTTTGATTGATAGTTGATTATTGAACATATAATTCACAGGATACATTCATTGTGGAGTATTAACATTTCTGTTCCACACAGATCAAACTTACAGTGAGAAGCGATGAAAGGTTGGATGACCACGTAGCACAATGTCTGGCTGGGTGTGTTGGCAAAATATCGGAACTGGATTTGAACTGGAGCAGACTTTCACCAGAAGGTCATTTTATGTTGCAAGAAGCAATACAACAACTCCCTTCTCCCCAGGTAAGCCTCAGTTTCATGTGATGTTGTGTATGATTGATGTGTTTTAAAGGAATCAAGAATAAATGACATAAGCTTACTTGGGCTGTTTATGTAATAATGTTCGTCAAAATAGGTAAATACATTATATATATCTATGTTGTTATACACACACACTTACAAATTTATGTATTTTAGGGTTTTATAAGTAAATTTACGCATCAAAACAAACTAATGTTCTAATAATCAATATACTTTGTTCCACTTGATCAGTTTATAAATAGTAACCGTCAAATGAAAGTACCAAAATGGGAGCCAACTGTTATGGTTGGAACCAGGTTACTTCATACAATAGCTCATATACAAGAGTGGAGGTTATAACCAGACAGGTTCTCGGTTCGATCTTCACCCTGACCACTTTCTGCGCGGTTGTCTGTATAATGGACTGAGTTGTTTATAATGAGCTTTATTGTCATGAAACACACACATTACCACTATTATACCCTGCCCACTTATTTCAATTACCGACAAGTCCATACCAGAATATTACCCTGCCCCAATCACTAGATATCCTCATCACTACTACAAGATCCCCACACCCCTCCCAAAGCTTGATATTTTGATGCGGCTGACTTTAAAATACATCACGCCAACTTGTGTGTCTTTCAAACTTGTTTCAACAAATATTCCTAAATTCTTCCATGTTTTTAACATCATCATCGATGCATTGAATATGTGTGTATCGTCTTTTTCCACATTATGTCACCTTTGCGCTTAACCCCCCCCCCGTACACATGGGGTGACACAAACCCGTCCTCTTCCGCCATGTTGTAGAGCATCGGTGACGGTCTGACCTCGTGTGGACGGTTTGGTTAAATTAAAATAAATGTCGTCCACACCAATAAACAAGCCACAGAGACTTTTATAAAAAAAATTAAAAACTGCAAAAAGACGACAAAGCGACAGTCGTTAAACACCTCTATACCACAATCAATTATTTAATGTGGGTTTAGCCAGAGGTGGCTGCAAAACCTAATATATATATTTAAAAAAATGGAAAAATGTTATAAAAAATGTAATAAAATTGGCTAAGGCATTTATAAATGCCGTGATACCATTTAATTTTATTTATGTAAGATTTTTTTATTATTTACTACAGTTTAAGATGATGTTTTCAAGAACTTAATAAACATTATTTAACCTTTTATTAAGAAAAGTTTCTTGTGTAAATGAGTGAATTCACACCGATGCAAATATATCAACACGTTGCACGGATAAACAAGTTAGTTGCCTATGTTCACAGTGACTCCCTGATTTGGTTGAGTTCCAGGATACCCTGCTGTAACGACTATCGCCAGCGAATCACCATACAGTTCCAACACGGGCTAATATATTAAATAAATGTACAAAGATATCAAATCATGTTTTGCCCCCAATATTCCAGCTGCTAAAGGTGTTATAACTTGTTATATTGAATATTTAAATTAGTTTGTTTGATAGTTGATTATTGAACATATAATTTACAGGATATATTCATTGTGGAGTTTTAACATTCCTGTTCCACAGATCAAACTTATAATGGGAGGCGATGTGAGGTTGGATGACCACGCAGCACAATGTCTGGCTGGGTGTGTTGGCAAAATATCGGAATTGGATTTGGACTGGATTGCATTTTCACCAGAAGGTCAACGTATGTTGCAAGAAGCAATACAACAACTCCCTTCTCCCCAGGTAAGCCTCAGTTTCATGTGGTGTTGTGTATGCTTGATGTGTTTTACATAGGTTATTTTAAATAATTTATGCTTACTTGGGCTGTTTATGTAATAATGTTAGTCAAAATAGGTAGAAATTCATTATATAACTTGGTTGTTATACACACACACAAATTAATGTATTTTAGGGTTTCATAAATAATTTAGGCATTAAAACAAACGAATAATCGAATAATCAAAATACTTTGTTCCTGTTTTGGCAGCGCCGTGTGCCTAATCTTTTTCGGACTGTCGGCAGAATTCAGTCTTACGCGCCACTCTGATTGTTGTTTTGTATTACGCTAACTATTGACATACAAAGTAGATGTTGATGCGTGATGACGTGGCGAAGTGGCGTTAACTAAAAATAATGGAAACAAATTTAGCAATGGAAATTACTACGGTATAGCATAAAACGCATTTTATCCACCTGAAATTTGTGCCTTTAAACCCTCCTGTGAACTACAGAAGACCAAAATTACTTAGACGTGAAATACAACGCAAGGTTCCGTTCACTACAGAACTACCATAAAAATGAAATGTAACAAGAGGACTGGCCACGTATTGCATGCATCTCATACTCGATCATGCGGTTCAATTGGTGATGCATGCCATGACGTAAAAATTAAGCTGGAGACAGAACAGTTCCACTTGATCAGTTTATATATAGTAACCATCGAATGAAAGTACCAAAATGGGAGCCAACTGTTATGGTTGGAACCAGGTTACTTCAAACAATAGCTCACATACAAGAAGTGGAGGTTATAACCAGACAGGTTCTCGGTTCGATCTTCACCCTGACCACTTTCTGCGCGTTTGTCTGTATAATGGACTGAGTTGTTTATAATGAGCTTTATTGTCATGAAACACACACATTACCACTTTTATACCCTGCCCACTTATTTCAATTACTGACAAGTCCATACCACAATATTACCCTGCCCCAATCACTAGATATCCTCATCACTACTACAAGATCCCCACACCCCCTCCCAAAGCTTGATATTTTGATGCGGCTGATTTTAAAATACATCACGCCAACTTGTGTGTCTCTCAAACTTGTTTCAACAAATATTCCTAAACTCTTTCATGTTTTTAAAAATCTTATCGATGCATTAAATAGTTTAATTAATTTAGTTTATTTTTTGTTTCCACGACGAAAGCACAAATCATGATTAATTTAAAAAATTTGAAAAACGGGAAAAAACGGCAAAACGACAGTCGTTAGAACACGTTTAAAAACAACAAGCAATAAATTATTAAAATTCGGTAAAATATTTGTGTATCGTCTTTTTCCACAATATGTTTATGTCGGGAAGATTAAATTATTTTATAACTCTTTCCTTTTGCTGCAAATCGGACAATTTTGACCTAACCGGAAGAAATTTTATAGGATTGGGTTGGCTATATATACACAACTCAGTATAGAGGCGTACAACAACCACTGGCAACTCTTGATTTCTTATATTGTGTATAAGCCTCTATAAGGTAACTTTGTAACACAGGGGCACATAATACGCATAGTGCGATTCTCCTTATCGAAAGCGCATCTATCATGCAAAGAGATCTGAACATTTCTTTAAAGAGAGAGCTCGGTAAACAAATTGCATCATAGCCTTGATTTTGTGCCTATGGAATTAACATTACCGTAAATATCAGTTGAAGTCTAAAGTCAACATTGCTGAGAACGAAAAGTTTATACAATTTTTTCACTTAATTTATTTTGTTTTTTTGCTGGAGATTATATTGCAATCAGCACGATGAAGGCAAGGGCTCCAAATTATTTAATAAAAGTTTTACTAATCATGCCGAATTGGTACCAGCTCGAGATGTTTTATCTTAAGGTCCTCGTTTGAAATGTCCAAGACACACATTCTAGGGCAATTTAGTGTTAAAAAAATTTTAGGCGACCCTCGCATACCCTGACTTTTCATACATTCGGCGTGCCTGTTCCCACCAATAAGTATCGTACTTGTTCCTTGTAAAGTAATGTCAATTTAAACTACTCTGTCCAAATTCCATCCGTTGTCCCGACCCTAGTTATTGAACATAGAATTCAATCCACAGGATATATTCATTGTGGAGTTTTAACATTCCTGTTCCACACAGATCAAACTTACAGTGGGAAGCAATAGGAGGTTGGATGATGTAGGAAGGTGGGTTGATGAAAGGTTGGATGATTACGCAGCACAATGTCTGGCTGGGTGTGTTGGCAAAATATCGGAACTGGATTTGGACTGGAACCATCTTTCACCAGAAGGTCAACGTATGTTGCAAGAAGCAATACAACAACTCCCTTCTCCCCAGGTAAGCCTCAGTTTCATGTGATGTTGTGTATGATTGGTGGGTTTTAAATGAATCAAGTTTAAATGATTTAGTTCATCGGGCTGTTTGGGTTATCACGTTAAAATTATCTTTTTAACCTGTTTACCAAATATAAAGCAAATATTCATAGTAAAAGAGGTTGAAATGCATGATACACCTTTCTTGTTATAGACACAAAAGATATACAAAAATTATGTATTTTAGGATTTTATAACTCATTTTTGGCATCAAAACAAACTAATGTTCAAATAATCAAATATTTTGTTCCACTTCCCCCCATAAATAAATAATGACGATCAAATGAAAGTACCAAAATGGGAGCCAACTGTTATGGTTGGAACCAGGTTACTTCATACAATAGCTCATATACAAGAGTGGAGGTTATAACCAGACAGGTTCTCGGTTCGATCTTCACCCTGACCACTTTCTGCGCGACTGTATGTAAAATGGACTAAGTTGTTTATAATGAGCTTTATTGTCATGAAACACACACATTACCACTTTTATACCCTGCCCACTTATTTCAATTACCGACAAGTCCATACCACAATATTACCCTGCCCCAATCACTAGATATCCTCATCACTACTACAAGATCCCCACACCCCCTCCCAAAGCTTGATATTTTGATGCGGCTGACTTTAAAATACATCACGCCAACTTGTGTGTCTTTCAAACTTGTTTCAACAAATACTCCTAAATTCTTCCATGTTTTTAACATCATCATCGATGCATTAAATATGTGTGTATCGTCTTTTTCCACATTATGTCTCCTTTGTTAATTAATTTATCCTTCAAAACATATTGCTTAATACTAAGACCTCCCCTCCCTGTACACATGGGGTGACACAAACCCGTCCTCTTCCGCCATGTTGTAGAGCATCGGTGACGGTCTGACCTCGTGTGGACGGTTTGGTTAAATTAAAATAAATGTCGTCCACACCGATAAACAAGCCACAGAGACTTTTATTAAAAATAAAAACTGGAAAAAGAAGGCAAAACCACAGATGTTAAACACCTCTATACCACAATCAATTATGTAGGGTGGTTATAGCCAAAAAAAAAAAATATTGTCAGAAGTGGGATTCGTACCCACGCCTCCATTCGGAGACCAGAATACTCAACACCTCATGTCGGCGAAGAACCTCGGTTCTTGAGTCTGGCGCCTTAGACCACTCGGCCATCCTGACTTGACAATAAAGTGTAAGCAAATAATTGCATATCTGTAATCAAAAAAAAAAAAAAAAAAAAAAAAAAAAAAAAAAAAAAAAAAAAAAAAGTTATAGCCAGAGGCATGGGCGTCGGAATAGGGGTGCCTAGGGTGCCTCAATAGGGGTGTCTGGGGTGCCTCTGCCTCAGGCACCCCCAAGCAAAAGAAACGGGGTGCTTTTAATATCAAAAAGCACCCCTGTATTTATGATTAGTTGAAGAAATATATTCGAAGCAAAAGTTATATATGCGGAAGCGAGGGTATTTATGACAGTTAGAAAATCTTATTCGTTTCCTTAACTTAATTTATTAAGCAAACTTCGCCAAAGGCTGTATGTAAGGATTGTTTGGCCCTGGTCCAACTTGCACCTGCACCCGCTCGTAAAGAGCGACGCGTGTATCTTTTTGATGACTCGTGCGAACGCGCTCAGCCCACGATAATAATACGAGAGAATAACTAATATTTCTTGAATATATTAAAGTATGCTATCAATTAAAAACTGAAAGTGAAAATTGTTTCTAAACTCCATAGTTCACGCATTTTGCATAATTAAAATATCCAGGTTAAAAATTTCGATGATTTATTGTTGTTTATGAGATTTAGTCTTGTTAAATCCATGCTTATTTTGACGGAATTGTTTTTTATAAATAATGCTTTTTAGCAGAAGTTTTCACTAGAGCTGGGCGTAATTACGAAAATTAAGTAATTACGCATCTGTCCGTAATTATTCAAACGGGAATTGCACGTCGCTGTAAATACACTTTATAAACAATTTCTTGGTTTTGTTCCTATCAAATCAAGTTTATTTCTTCATTTTCGTTCGAGTAAAATAGTTCGAAGCACCGGAGGAATAATCAAAATCGCGGTAAATACACGTGATCTTGGATTCGCGCCAGTTTATTTATCTGGAATCAGCGCGGCAAGATAAAAGGCACGATCTGCGGATTGTTTACTCGTGTATTTGTTTCGTTTCGACTTTTAAGTCTCTGTAGTTAAGTTTACTTGCATTCTCTTTGTCTACCATCAAAATGCACCCCAAAAACACGACAATTTTTGTTGTGTTTGTTTAAATAACGATGACGTCATAAAAATTACGAAATTACGTAACTGAGCTGGCGTAATTTCGTAATGCAACTTTGATCAATTACACCCAGCTCTCGTTTTAACAGAACCGGTTTATGCGCTTTAATTCTCCCTGTTTACAAATATAAAAAAAACTATTTGCAATAAATAAAACAATTCTGGTTTTTTTTATTTTTTATATATTAATCCCGGATCAGCTGTCGGTGGGGTCTGGGCTTTTAATGTAATACCCATCCGCTCGTAGTTCTGCTATCATTCTTACATCGAGTTAAGCGATTTCTGGTGTAAGATAGGACTATTTGTGCTAATTTGTGTAATATATGCAGTCATCTAAATATCGAAATTCTACCAGGCGAAACAACACAGAATTCAAATATTTGGTAGTGGTTACGCGAGAGTTGCAAAAGCTAACCGGTTTTAGTTATAATAAACAATCTTTGGCAAAGCATAAAAGGATTGTTTTGTCCTGGTCCAATTTGCACCTGGTGGAAAATAGTAGACGTGTGTATCTTTTAAATGACTTGGCGAAATCGCTGATAAAACATTTTTTTTAATATATATCGTAAAGTTCCGCTATTAGAGAAAGAAAGTAAGTAAAACTTAGAGAATTAAAGTTTTAAGTCTAGTTGTTATAGTAAGCATCAGAACTGTAAAAAATCTCTTAACCGGGAAGATCTACCCGTCAGGATTAAAACCACAGGTCCGGTTTATTACAACACAACTGAAGAGACACCGTCTGTGTGCAAATTTATGCGCTCGGTTTGCATACTTTTGAGGCAATTCGGCCTTCGTTACTCGCATAAAATAAATAATGGTTATATAAAAAGGGGGGCGGTAGGGATGCATTTGAAATCGCATAATAATGCATTTCCGTTTTGAATTCTAAATAGCATTTTTTGTTATAAATTTAGTGAAGCCGGGCAAACAGGTGTGAGCTACGAAGTTTATTACTTTCTGTCCTGAACTAATATCTGACCTTGCGACAAAATAACAGTTTATTCTCTTTTATTATTACCTTGAGCTCAGCGCATTCTCACGTGTCATCAAAAAGATACATAAGTCTGCTCTTTTAAACAAAGATTAGGCTATTCGAATTATTATATAAATTGGAGTTGGTGTTAGTTCAAGGGTTTAGATAAGTGTTTAGGGCAGGGTTGGAATGATTTTCCATAGTTTTAGTGAGCATTTTTCCGCCTTTCTACTTTCCCTTCTTTAAGTGTTGTCCGTTCGGCTTATAACTGCGGAGATCAAAGGAGCAACTATGTAATTGCACAATGAGATATCCTAAACAAAAACCGTTGGAAGATAACATTAGTTTCACCAATCTATATCCACGGCTATCGTAATGAAAGCGGAATGATTTACGTCTAGGAGACCAATTTTTGTATAACTCGAACCTTTGGCCAATCCGGACGGTTAGAACCCACCGGAAACATAAAATATTTTTTGGATTGGGTCGGTTTATATAAACACAACCTTATTGTAGATGGGTACAACACTGACTAGTGACTTTAATATTCTTATATTGTATATAGACCTATAAAAAAACAGGGAATTTAATACCCGTGATGCGTTTCTCCATACCGAAAGCGCGTGTCTATCGTGCGAAAGCGTCCAAACATTTTTTAAAGCGGGAGCTCGGAAATACATCTTGCATCATAGCATAACAACAACATTATCTTATTATTAGTCCCATACCCTTTAAAAGTGTTTTTATCTCTGTGTGTTCGCCGCGCCACGCAATAAATTCGCACTCGGAGATTTTAACAACGCCACCGGTATATTTGTAATAACAACCTTTTATATTCAAAGGTTCTGCGATATATAGACAAATAGTAATGCATGAAAAGTGCTTTTCCATGACGAATGAATGTTTGCACAATGGACGCCGGGAATATATAGCTGAAAAAGCACCCCACTTGTGCACATTTTCCTGCATTTTCCGACGCCTATGGCCAGAGGTGGCTGCTAAATCTAATATATATATTTAAAAAAATGGAAAAATGTTATAAAAAATGTTATAAAATTGGCTAAGACATTTATAAATGCCGTGATACCATTTAATTTTATTTAATTAAGATTTTTTTTATTAACTACAGTTTAAAGATGAAGTTTTTGAGAACTTAATAAACATTATTTACCCTTTTATTAAGTATAGTTTCTTGTGTAAATGAGTGAATTCACACCGATGCAAATATATCAACACTTTGCACGGATAAACAAGTTAGTAGTTGCCTATGTTCACAGTGACTCCCTGATTTGGTTGAGTTCCAGGATACCCTGCTGTAACGACTATCGCCATCGAATCACCATACAGTTCCAACATGGGCTACCATATTAATAAAATGTACAAAGATATCAAATCATGTTTTGCCCCCAATATTCCAGCTGCTAAAGTTGTTATAACTTGTTATATTTCAAATGAATATTCAAATTAGTTTATTTGATAGTTGATTATTAAAAATATAATTCACAGGATATATTCATTGTGGAGTTTTAACATTCCTGTTCCACACAGATCAAACTAAGAGTGAGAAGCTATGGGAGGTTGGATGACCACGCAGCACAATGTCTGGCTGGGTGTGTTGGCAAAATATCGGAACTGGATTTGAACTGGAGCAAACTTTCACCAGAAGGTCAACGTATGTTGCAAGAAGCAATACAACAACTCCCTTCTCCCCAGGTAAGCCTCAATTTCATGTGGTGTTGTGTATGATTGATGGGTTTTAAATGAATCAAGTGTAAAGGAATTAAGCTCATTTGAACTGTTTAAATAATTATGTCAAAATATATTTTTATTTGTTTATCAAATATACTACATATGTTCATAGTCAAAAGGACTAAAATGCAATATTTATCTTTGTTCTATATATAAAATAAATGATATATTAACAAAAATCACACAAAATTAGAGAATTTAATCTATTAAAATAAAACTTTGGCATCCAAACAAACTATTGTTCGAATAATCAAAATACTTTGATCCACTTGATCAGTTTATAAATAGTAACCGTCAAATGAAAGTACTAAAATGGGAGCCAACTGTTATGGTTGGAACCAGGTTACTTCATACAATAGCTCATATACAAGAGTGGAGGTTATAACCAGACAGGTTCTCGGTTCGATCTTCACCCTGACCACTTTCTGCGCGGTTGTCTGTATAATGGACTGAGTTGTTTATAATGAGCTTTATTGTCATGAAACACACACATTACCACTTTTATACCCTGCCCACTTATTTCAATTACCGACAAGTCCGTACCACAATATTACCCTGCCCCAATCACTAGATATCCTCATCACTACTACAAGATCCCCACACCCCCTCCCAAAGCTTGATATTTTGATGCGGCTGACTTTAAAATACATCACGCCAACTTGTGTGTCTTTCAAACTTATTTCAACAAATATTCCTAAATTCTTTCATGTTTTTAAAAATCTTATCGATGCATTGAATAGTTTAATTATTTTAGTTTATTTTTTGTTTCCACGATGAAATCACAAATCATGATTAATTTAAAAAAATTAAAAAACGGGAAAAAACGGCAAAACGACAGTCGTTAGAACACGTCTAAAAACAACAAGCAATAAATTATTAAAATTCGGTAAAATATTTGTGTATCGTCTTTTTCCACATTATGTTTGTGTCTGGAAAATTAAATTATTTTATAACTCGGTCCTTTTGCTGCAAATTGGACAATTTTAACCTAACCGGAAGCTAAGGATTTTTTATTAGATTGGGTGGGCTATATACATATACACCAGCTTAATATAGAGGCGTACTTCAACCACTGGCGACTATATCATCTTATATTGTGTATAAGCCTCTATAAGGAACTCTATAACACAGGGGCACATAATACACATAGTGCGATTCTCCTTATCGAAAGCGCATCTATCATGCAAAGAAGTCTGAACATTTCTTTAAAGAGAGAGTTCGGTAAACAAATTGCATCATCGCCTTGATTTTGTGCCTATGGAATTAACATTACCGTAAATATCACTTGAAGTCTCAAGTCAAAATTGCCAAACACAAAAAGTTTATACAATTTATTCACCCAATTTATTTTGTTTTTAGCTGGAGATTATATTGCAATCAGCACAAAGGAGGCAAGGGCTCCCAAATTATTTAATAAAACTTTTACTAATCATGCCGAATTGGTACCAGCTCGAGTTGTTTTATCTTGAGGTCCTAGTTTGAAATGTCCAAGACACGCATTCTAGGGCAATTTAATGCTAAAAATTTTTAGGCGACCCTTGCATACCCTGACTTTTCATACATTCGGCGTGCCTGTCCCAACAATGAGTATCGTACTTGTTCCTTGTAAAGTAATTTCATTTTAAGCTACTTGGTCCAAATGCCATCCATTGTCCCCACCCTAGTTCAGCTGGTCGGACTGTAACGCGCCCCCTGGCACCATTCCATCCTGCGGAAGAAACAACACCAAATTAATAACATCACCCTGCCGACAAGACACAACCTGGTCAATCCCATTCCTAGAAGCCCCCATCACATAGTGGGGAAGGATACTCATGTTTATCCATGGAGTTTGGGAATCGTAGGAAGTTATAACACGAGACACCAAGCACATGTTAGCAAGCTATTACATTGTGTATCTGGCATATGCATTTGGGTGGTGTAGTTGGATAGTACAACTATGGTTTATTTTTGTTTTTACACTGGAAACACATAGCAGAGACTTTTATAAAAAATAAAAAATGGAAAAGTCGGCAAAACGACAGTCGTTAAAAACACCTATTTACCACAATCAATTGTTTAGGGTGGGTATAGACAGAGGTGGCCGCCAAATCTAATGTATATGTTCAAAAACTTCGAAAATGCATTAAAACTAAATTTACTGCACATAAGCCTTAAAGAAACTTTTGCAGAAACATTAATATTCCTATAAAACAATACAAAATATAAAGAAGATGCTTAATAATTAATACGACAAATAAGATAATGATAAATAAATGTGGGAATTGCATTACAACTCAACATTAACCCGTCCTCGCTTATAAACCGCAAGATCAAAGTTACCACTGCACGCTGTGGTTACTATGTAGCTTCTCGGTGATTTGATTGACAGCTCAACCAAACCTGAATCAAGTTTAAACACTTCTGTTCCACACAGATCAAACTTACAGTGAGATGCGTTGGGAGGTTGGATGACCACGTAGCACAATGTCTGGCTAGGTGTGTTGGCAAAATATCGGAACTGGATTTGAACTGGAACGAACTTTCACCAGAAGGTCAACGTATGTTGCAAGAAGCAATACAACAACTCCCTTCTCCCCAGGTAAGCCTCAGTTTCATGTGATGTTGTGTATGATTGATGTGTTTTAAATGAATTAAGTTTAAAGGAATTAAGCTCATTTGCGCTGTTTAAATAATTATGTCAAAATATTTTTTTTATTTATCAAATATACTACATATGTTTATAGTCAAAAGGACTAAAAATGCAATATTTAACTTTGTTCTATATATAAAATAAAATTATATATTAACAAAAAATCACACAAAATTAAAGAATTTAATATATTAAATAAAACTTTAGCATCAAAACAAACTAATGTTTAAATAATCAAATATTTTGTTTCACTTCCCCCCATAAATAAATAATGACGATCAAATGAAAGTAACAAAATGGGAGCCAACTGTTATGGTTGGAACCAGGTTACTTCATACAATAGCTCATATACAAGAGTGGAGGTTATAACCAGACAGGTTCTCGGTTCGATCTTCACCCTGACCACTTTCTGCGCGGCTGTGTGTAAAATGCACTGAGTTGTTTATAATGAGCTTTATTGTCATGAAACACACACATTACTACTTTTATACCCTGCCCACTTATTTCAATTACCGACAAGTCCATACCACAATATTACCCTGCCCCAATCACTAGATATCCTCATCACTACTACAAGATCCCCACACCCCCTCGCTAAAGCTTGATATTTTGATGCGACTGAGCTTTAAAATACATCACGCCAACTTGTGTGTCTCTCAAACTTGTTTCCAGCAAATATTCCTAAATTCTTCCATGTTCTTAACATCAATCATCCGATGCATTAAATGATGTGTATATCGTCATTTTCCACATTATGTTCTCCTTTCCGCTTGAACCCCCCCCCCCCCCCCGCACACATGGGGTGACACAAACCCGTCCTCTTCCGCCATGTTGTAGAGCATCGGTGACGGTCTGACCTCGTGTGGACGGCTTGGTTAAAGTAAAATAAATGTCGTCCACAGCATTAAACAAGCCACAGAGACTTTTATATAAAAATTAAAAACTGAAAAAAGAAGGCAAAACGACAGATGTTAAACACCTCTATACCACAATCAATTATTTAGGGTGGGTATAGCCAGAGGTGGCTGCTAAACCTAATGTTTATATTTTAAAAAATGGAAAAATGTTATAAAAAGTTTAATAAAATTGGCTAAGACATTTATAAATGCCGTGGTCCCATTTATTTATATTTTTTTTATTTACTACTGATTAAAGATAAAGTTTTTGAGAACTTAATAAACATTATTTAACCTTTTATTAGGAGTAGTTTCTTGTGTAAATGAGTGAATTCACGCAGATGCAAATATATTAACACTTTGCACGGAAAAACAAGTTAGTTGCCTATGTTCACAGTGACTCCCTGATTTGGTTGAGTTCCAGGATACCCTGCTGTAACGACTATCGCCAGCGAATCACCATACCGTTCCAACACGGGCTACTATATTAATAAAATGTACAAAGATATCAAATCATGTTTTGCTCCCAATATTCCAGCTGCTAAGTTTTTATAACTTGATATATTTCAAATGAATATTCAAATTGGTTTGTTTGATTGTTGATTATTGAACATATAATACACAGGATATATTCTTTGTGGAGTTTTAACATTCCTGTTCCACACAGATCAAACTTACAGTGGGAAGCTTTGAGATGTTGGATGACCACGCAGCACAATGTCTGGCTGGGTGTGTTGGCAAAATATTGGAACTGGATTTAAACTGGAGAAAACTTTCACCAGAAGGTCAACGTATGTTGCAAGAAGCAATACAACAACTCCCTTCTCCCCAGGTAAGCCTCAGTTTCATGTGATGTTGTGTATGATTGATGTGTTTTAAATGAATCAATTTTAAAGGATTTAAGTTTACTTGGGCTGTTTATGTAATAATATTTAAATGTATTTTTTTTATTTATCAAATATACTACGTATGTTCTTAGTCAAAAGGACTAAAAACACATTGTCATCTTTGTTCTATATAAACAATAAATTTATATATAAACGAAAATCACACAAAATTAAGTGTTTTAAGATTCACGAAAAAAAATTTTGCATCAAATCAAACTAATGTTTGAATAATCAAAATATTTTGTTTTACTTCCTCCCGTACATAAATAATGACGATCAAATGAAAGTAACAAAATGGGAGCCAACTGTTATGGTTGGAACCAGGTTACTTCATACAATAGCTCATATACAAGAGTGGAGGTTATAACCAGACAGGTTCTCGGTTCGATCTTCACCCTGACCACTTTCTGCGCGGCTGTGTGTAAAATGCACTGAGTTGTTTATAATGAGCTTTATTGTCATGAAACACACACATTACTACTTTTATACCCTGCCCACTTATTTCAATTACCGACAAGTCCATACCACAATATTACCCTGCCCCAACCACTAGATATCCTCATCACTACTACAAGATCCCCACACCCCCTCCTAAAGCTTGATATTTTGATGCGACTGACTTTAAAATACATCACGCCAACTTGTGTTCTGTAAAACTTGTTCCACAAAATCGGTAAGAAAG
>CH001150.1:10855-30605 GCA_000149265.1 Ciona savignyi | reverse complement strand
ACTAAGACCCCCCCCCCCCGTCACATGGGGTGACACAAACCCGTCCTCTTCCGCCATGTTGTAGAGCAGGGGTTCTTAAACTGGGGCGCGTGAAAGCTTCTCAAGGGGGGCATGAGCATGACAGTGACATATTGATGAAAAACAGCTCTAAATTACAGTCAAACCCCATATTTCTCGTTAACACTAATCCAATAGATTAATCTGTGACCTAGTTTTAAAAAACAATTTTGTCTGGGCTATATTTCATTACTGTTTCAATTTTCGCTGTCTTATTTATATCGATACATCGAGATATGCTTCGCCTTCCTTCTCCGCGGGAGTTGTCAACCTGTTTTCACTTTCACACGTCTATTTTGTACTTTTTCTTTTATTCGCTCTTTTCTCTCCCACCTCGTTACAGCGTATTTTCCAATCTTTTTGAAGGTTTGCGAGATTCATTGTTAACATTGTTATGCGGTCCTTTTATTTTGTTCAGGTCCACTAGGTCCAACGCTAGGTTCGCTAGAGTTTGTTTAAAACATGGGGTTGGAGTTAGTCATGGGTTTCTGATTAGTGTTTAGGTCTGGGCACTTAACCTAGCAATGGACCTAGCGTTGGACCTAGCGTTGAACCTAGCACTGGACCTAGCGGAACTATCGGACCTTTACAAAATAAAGGGACCCTTGTTATGGAGTGGACAGTACCTAGTTGTTTCAGTTAAAACTCTTTGCCAGGATTTAACAAAGCCTCGAATTAAACGACTTGTTTCCCAAAAACAGTTGCATCCTTCACAATAAGCAGGGTAATGGCAAATAAATTATTGTTCTATTTTTCGTAAATTTGATTTTTGAGTAGGTGAGGCGTGAGCATGAAACACAAATCTCAAGGGGGGCGCGACTGAAAAAGTTTAAGAACCACTGTTGTAGAGCATCGGTGACAATCTGACCTCGTGTGGGTGGTTTGATTAATATCGCACAGATCCAAGAATATGATGATAAATAAATTTGGGGATTGCGTAAAATATTATATAAAAAATAACTTTTATAACTTTTTTATTAATCTGGCCAAGGTTTAAACCCATCATGGGCTCGTCCATGAGACTGTTCTTGTATAACAATGCGTATAATGTATCGGTTGCGTTAACCATCCTACCACCTGACTTAGTTGCCTATGTTCACAGTGACTCCCTGATTTGGTTAAGTTTCAAAACACCATGCTAATCGCCAACATTCCTGTTCCACACAGATCAAACTTACAGTGAGAAGCTATTGGAGGTTGGATGACCACGCAGCACAATGTCTGGCTGGGTGTGTTGGCAAAATATCGGAACTGGATTTGAACTGGAACAAACTTTCACCAGAAGGTCAACGTATGTTGCAAGAAGCAATACAACAACTCCCTTCTCCCCAGGTAAGCCTCAGTTTCATGTGGTGTTGTGTATGATTGATGTGTTTTAAATGAATCAAGTTTAAAGGAATTAAGCTCATTTGAACTGTTTAAATAATTATGTCAAAATATTTTTTTATTTGTTTATCAAATATACTACATATGTTCATAGTCAAAAGGACTAAAATGCAATATTTATCTTTGTTCTATATATAAAATAAATGATATATTAACAAAAAATCACACAAAATTAAAGAATTTAATATATTAAAATCAAACTTCAGCATCATAACAAACTAATGTTTGAATAATCAAAATACTTTGTTCCACTTGATCAGTTTATAAATAATGACGATCAAATGAAAGTACCAAAATGGGAGCCAACTGTTATGGTTGGAACCAGGTTACTTCATACAATAGCTCATATACAAGAGTGGAGGTTATAACCAGACAGGTTCTCGGTTCGATCTTCACCCTGACCACTTTCTGTGCGGTTGTGTGTAAAATGGACTGAGTTGTTTATAATGAGCTTTATTGTTATAAAACACACACATTACCACTTTTATACCCTGCCCACTTATTTCAATTACCGACAAGTCCATACCACAATAATACCCTGCCCCAATCACTAGATATCCTCATCACTACTACAAGATCCCCACACCCCATCCCAAAGCTTGATATTTTGATGCGGCTGATTTTAAAATACATCACGCCAACTTGTGTGTCTCTCAAACTTGTTTCAACAAATATTCCTAAATACTTCCATGTTTTTAACATCATTATCGATGCATTGAATATGTGTGTATCGTCTTTTTCCACATTATGTCTCCTTTGTTAGTTAATTTACACTTCAACATAATTCGACTACCACTAAGACCCCCCCCCGTACACATGGGGTGACACAAACCCGTCCTCTTCCGCCATGTTGTAGAGCATCGGTGACGGTCTGACCTCGTGTGGGAGGCTTGGTTAATATCGCACAGATCAAAGAATATAATGATAAATTAATTTGGGAATTGCAATAAAATATTATATATAAAACATCACTTTTATGACTTAATTTTTTTTATCCACTTTCTTTTTTATTAATAAAATGTGCACATATATCCAATCATTTTTTGCCCCCAATATTCCAGCTGCTAAGTTGTTATAACTTGTTATATTTCAAATAAATATTTAAATTAGTTTGTTTGATAGTTGATTATTGAACATATAATTCAATTCACAGGATATATTCATTGTATAGTTTTAACATTCCTGTTCCACACAGATCAAACTTACAGTGGGAGGCTATGGGAGGTTGGATGACCACGCAGCACAATGTCTGGCTGGGTGTGTTGGCAAAATATCGGAACTGGATTTGGACTGGAACAAACTTTCACCAGAAGGTCAACGTATGTTGCAAGAAGCAATACAACAACTCCCTTCTCCCCAGGTAAGCCTCAGTTTCATGTGATGTTGTGTATGATTGATGTGTTTTAAATGAATCAAGTTTTTATGATTTAATTAAGCTCATTTGCGCTGTTTATGTAATTATTTTAAACTATTTTTTAATTAGTTAATCAAATATACTACATATGTTCATAGTCAAAAGGAATAAAAATGCAATATTTAACTTTGTTCTATATATAAAATAAAATTATATATTAACAAAAAATCACACAAAATTAAAGAATTTAATATATTAAAATCAAACTTCAGCATCATAACAAACTAATGTTTGAATAATCAAAATATTTTGTTCCACCCCCCCATACATAAATAATGACGATCAAATGAAAGTACCAAAATGGGAGCCAACTGTTATGGTTGGAACCAGGTTACTTCATACAATAGCTCATATACAAGAGTGGAGGTTATAACCAGACAGGTTCTCGGTTCGATCTTTACCCTGACCACTTTCTGCGCGGTTGTGTGTAAAATGGACTGAGTTGTTTATAATGAGCTTTATTGTCATGAAACACACATATTACCACTTTTATACCCTGCCCACTTATTTCAATTACCGACAAGTCCATACCACAATATTACCCTGCCCCAATCACTAGATATCCTCATCACTACTACAAGATCTCCACACCCCCTCCCAAAGCTTGATATTTTGATGCGGCTGACTTTAAAATACATCACGACAACTTGTGTGTCTCTCAAACTTGTTTCAACAAATATTCCTAAATTCTTCCATGTTTTTAACATCATTATCGATGCATTGAATATGTGTGTATCGTCTTTTTCCACATTATGTCTCCTTTGTTAGTAAATTTACACTTCAACATAATTCGACTACCACTAAGACCCCCCCCCCGTACACATGGGGTGACACAAACCCGTCCTCTTCCGCCATGTTGTAGAGCATCGGTGACGGTCTGACCTCGTGTGGGAGGCTTGGTTAATATCGCACAGATCAAAGAATATAATGATAAATTAATTTGGGAATTGCAATAAAATATTATATATAAAACATCACTTTTATGACTTAATTTTTTTAATCCACTTTCTTTTTTATTAATAAAATGTGCACATATATCCAATCATTTTTTGCACCCAATATTCCAGCTGCTAAGTTGTTATAACTTGTTATATTTCAAATAAATATTTAAATTAGTTTGTTTGATAGTTGATTATTGAACATATAATTCAATTCACAGGATATATTCATTGTATAGTTTTAACATTCCTGTTCCACACAGATCAAACTTACAGTGGGAGGCTATGGGAGGTTGGATGACCACGCAGCACAATGTCTGGCTGGGTGTGTTGGCAAAATATCGGAACTGGATTTGAACTGGAACGAACTTTCACCAGAAGGTCAACGTATGTTGCAAGAAGCAATACAACAACTCCCTTCTCCCCAGGTAAGCCTCAGTTTCATGTGATGTTGTGTATGATTGATGTTTTAAATGAATGTAGAATAAACGATTTAAGTTCACTTGGGCTTGTTGGGTAATAATGTTAAAATTATCTTTTTAATTTGTTTACCAAATATACAGCAAACATTTATAGTTTAAAGATGTTAAATGCATTATATAACTTTTTTCTTATAGACACAAAAAATTAAACAAAACTTAGAAAACCGTATATACTCGCCTATAGGTCCCGCCACCGTATAGGTCGCACCATTAGTTTTGTCTAAAAAAAGGTTAATTTAGAGTTGACTCGCACACAAGTCGCATTGAAATTCTAGGAATTTTAAAAGCCCTTTTTCTAGCTTTTTTGTTTATATAACCTCATATTTTGTGTATTGTGGGGCTTAACATTGAAGCGTGGTTAAATAAGAGATAGCCGATTCTTGAAAACTTTAACTTTAATAAATAATGACCTATTAAAGATTTTCTTTCTGGCCAACGCGTAAAGCCCAACAATCTTCAATAAACAGACAAACAGTGTTCACTTTCATGCCAATCGTGGCCGCCGTGATTCGCAGGAGTTATCAAGAAAGACAGAAAAGCTTTCTTTTTTCTGAAGCGTCATCAATTATAGCATATTTTTTCTTTTGGTGTTAAAATCGGATCATATACATGGGTGCGTGTCAATAAGTACATATACACAAGCGCAAACCATACGGTTTACATGAATAACTTGCAAAAGCCGAAAACTTTTCATTTTGTTCTGACTTGGTAGCGATTGTCACTTATGTCGGGCGGATTGGCCGTACCTATAATTTTGTTAAAAAATATTAGGAAAAAAGTTGCGACATAAAGGCATGTATGTACGGTAGATGTCATCCCCACCAATAAGTATCGTACTTGTTCCTGGTAAACTAATTTCATTTTAAGCTACTTGGTCAAAATTCCATCCGTTGTCCCCACCGTGCAGAAAGAATTCCATCCTGCAGAAGGAAGCTAACAATTACACACTGTTACGGTCATTTATAGCAAAGTCCCCAGTCTAACCTCAAACATAAAGTATCTATGAATGGCATTTTTTGTGTGATCATTGAACCACCACGACGTCTCCGTCAATTTAGTTGTAATTCATTCCTCTTTCTGTGCTTTACTACATAGAACGAGGTCGTTAAAGTTTAAGGACAACCATTTTATATTTATTGAGCAGTTTGAGCATTGTACGTATTTATGGTTCTATCTTATTTATAACTTGAATATTGCATTTCCTCAGGAGTTGGTTGTAAAAGGTGAATGGCCAACATCATGGTGGGTGGATGCTGATTATAATTCTGAAGATGTGAAGCGAATCCTACAACTGCAACCCGGGAAGGTTCGGATAAAATGTCGTTTTGGAATGAATTTTATGTCGATTTCTATTGTGTTTAACATGTGGTGTATTGTGATGGGATGATGTCTTTAAATATTTGGGTTTGTAATCGAATGTTTCATTGTTAACTGTGGTATTTAGTGAGGTTTATAACATACACTCACAAGCAAGCAGGTTGGATGCTCGAAATATACCTCCTCAGTTTAAAGTGTCTATTGATAAAGAATAAAAACAAACTAAATATGATGTGTAGCATGAAGCCAGTGTTGGTAAACAATAGTAGCATTATAACAGTATGGACACTTAAAGGTTAAATTAAGGACACAATGTTGCGAATATTGAAAGAATGGTTTTAAATGCTGCATGTGAATGACCTCATCCCATCACTAGGTTCAATCATCAGAATTATCGGTTTAAAGATATGAATCATAGGAGTTATTCAAGAGGTTTAGGTTAGCAGTTTATTAGTTGTCCCATTCACCATGTACAGTAGTTTAACTGCAGAATAATAACATAATTGGACAGTTCTAATGAGTTATATTTATACGTGGTGTGTTTACAAAATAATAAGATTGCATATTTGGCTTAAACAAATTATGTAGATGGTAGGATATTAAAACTACTTACCTTGCAAAACGTTTACGAGCGTCGAGCGCACAGTGACAGTTGAACTAACTCCGTAATTAAACGAGAACACTGAACCACGCTTTTGTTGGGTGATATCCCCATTAGCTTACGTCCCCACACCTGGTGTCGGTATATAATCTTTGATCTATATATATTAAATGACTAGAAATACTCAATTGTTAGGGGAACATTGGGGAGTCAAATAACTTTAATATATCGCTTCCCAAGTAACCCGCCAACAATTGTGTATTAGCAGTCGGTAAGAACATCTTACCTTTTAACACTAAGTGAAGCCGACATCGCTTAGTCTTAATTGTTAAGATTGGTGATTTAAGTAATGGCCGAGTATTGGCTGAATATTCATTGGAAGGTGGTGGCCATGTGTGTGGATTTAATGTATTAAATTTAACCAACCACATAGATTGGTGGAGTATTGTGATATAATCTTTCATCTGTAAAATAATAGATAATCTGTTAAAAGTTAATTCATGTCAACTTGAGACTGAGTTTTATCATCTTAAGCCATATATATACCGTTCCCTTTTATATTATACAAAGTGTTGATTCA
Source organism: Ciona savignyi (assembly GCA_000149265.1). Classification (NCBI taxonomy): domain Eukaryota; kingdom Metazoa; phylum Chordata; class Ascidiacea; order Phlebobranchia; family Cionidae; genus Ciona; species Ciona savignyi. The sequence goes on along the minus strand of CH001150.1, from coordinate 23,830 downwards.
TTAGAAATTGCTGGCAAACAACCTTTTATTCTAGATCAAGAAGTTAGTGTTGAATGGAACAGAGCTGGGAAATGTAGCGGAATACCTGGTTCCTCATATTCAACATATTGATGAACTTCGATTAGTGAAATGCAAACAACTGAACGATTGTATGCAGGATTTATGCACAGCTATTATTGATCGACCGAACAAGGTAAATATTGGGAACCATACTTCAAGTAGCTCCACATCAATCACTGATTATGGGTCCCATTTGGAAAAATGGGACACATATTGTTTTTGTCCGTTTTTTTTTTTTCTTTTTTTTTTTTTTTTTTTTTTCGTCAAACGCTTGACAGGCATGGCTTGTGGACCCAACATCTACCAAAAAGGGTAATGGAATCATAATGAAACTCGGTAATTTGTTAGACCATGTAGTTTAGATATGCAGAAGCCAAAATTCGGGGTAATAAATCTAGGGGAATTCCCCTGGGACGTTAAAAACCAAAAACAGTATTTTTTATTCAAAATTTTGCTTTTTGAGGCATAGCGCTTGAACAGCTTCTCTCTCTTTGTTTCTTTGATGTAAGTGCATTAACCACTAATATAACACTTGAAAGAATAAAAAAAATTACCTAGGGAAATACCCTAAAAAGTAAGATTTTGTTTTAAATCATGATTGTGACAGGCATGGCTTGTGGCCCCAACATATACTAAAAAAAGTAATGGAATCGCAATAAAACTTTGTCATTTGTTAGACAATATGTCCTAGATATGCAAAAAAAACAAACTTTTGGGTAATATACCCAGGGGAATTCCCCTGGGGAGGTAAATAACCGAAATGGAATTTAAAAAAAAATTGAGATCGTTTTGCGCATAACGCTCTAAACGGCTGCTGGCCAAATTTCAATTAGATTTGATAAAATATAAGTGCATTAGCCACTGATAAAACACCTAAAAGAATTTAAAAAAATACCCAGGGAAATACCCTAAAAAACAAGATTTTGTTCTTAAATCATGATTGTGACAGGCATGGCTTGTGGCCCGACATCTAACAGAATAAGTATTAAAATTGCAATTAAACTTTGTCATTTTTTAGACAACATGGTCTAGATATGCGGAAACCAAAATTTTGGGTAATATACCCAGGGGAATTCCCCTGTGAGTTGAAAAACCAAAACGGTATTTTTTAAATAATTAGCTTTTTTTGCGCATAGCGCTTAAATGTCTGCTCTAATTTAAATTAGATTTGATAAAATGTGAGTGCATTAGTCACTGATATAACACTTAAAAGAATTGAAAAAATTAACTAGGGAAATACCCTAAAAATGAGATTTTGTTCTTAAATCATGATTGTGACAGGCATGGCTTGTAGCTCCGACATCTATTAGAAAAAGTAATGGAATCGCAATGAAACTTTGCCATTTGTTGGACAATATGGCCTTATTATGCAGAAACCAAAAATTTTGGGTAATATACCCAGGGAAATTCCCCTGTGAGTTGGAAAACCAAAACGTTATTTTTTAAATAATTAGCTCTTTTGCGCATAGCGCTTAAATGGCTGCTCCAATTTAAACTATATTTGATCAAATGTGAGTGCATTAGCCACTGATAAACACTTAAAAGAATTAAAAAAATTAACTAGGAAAATACCCTAAAAAGTAAGATTTGTTCTCAAATTATGATTGTGACAGGCATGGATTTTGGCTCCGACATCTACTAGAAAACGTAATGGAATCCCAATGAAACTTTGCCATTTGTTAGACAACAAGGCCTAATTATGCGGAAACCAAAATTTTGGGTAATATACCCAGAGGAATTCCCCTGGGAGTTGAAAAACCAAAACGATATTTTTTCTAAAATAAGCTCTTTAGGGCATAGCGCTTGGTCGGCTAAAATGTTAGTACCCCTATCCGACGTTGTATCATTGAGCAAAAAGAAATACAATACCTTTACAGAAATTAATGTAGGCCTACTAAGCCCAGTGGAATTCCCCCGAAATAATGAAACTCAATCGGGCTGTTTTGGGAATTGACCTTCATTATATTACAGCGCGTGGCAAGAAGCTTAAATTAAAACATGTTGTGGTAAAATGTTCGGAAATCTCACACGCGTATTATTTTTATAACTGCACATGGAAAAGAAGTTTGGTTTAATAACTATGGGACCCATGCGTTTATGCTTGCAGAAACAAAACTTATGACAGTCCGGTTAAAACTTTCTGAAATATTAATTAACATGGACCTGACGTGCACATATCTAACATTAACATATATTGTGTGGGGAACAATAATATCAAGATCGGATTGTTACCTTAGGGACCCATGCGTTTATGCATGCAGAAACAAACTTACATACCCGGTGTATAAAATACATATGGTAGTTAGGGACCCTGCTCGCATATATATATACATATGGTACAAAATGTGTTTTACAAATAGTGGTGGTAAAATACGTGGTTGACACTCTCTAGTTTATTATAGATGTGTATATTTACCCAACTGTACTGCAGCTATTACAGTGTTGTTGTACAGCAGTTCATGAGAAGTCTATAAAAGTGTTTCCGTTATAAAATACATTAAATCACCAAAGTGTTTATATTGGAATTAGCAAAAACACTTTTTCCATCACTGGAGGCAATGACCAGTGAGGCAACTGTATAAGTGTCTCGTGGCACACCACCAGCCTTCTATAGAACCACATGTGCGGAAATAAATTCTAACCGGAAAGATTTTCAGTGCTCTCTTCACCCTGACCACTTGTTTCACATTACCATTTCATGCCCTGCACACTTCTCAGTGATTTGATTGACAGCTTTACCAAACCTTAATCAAGTATAAAACTACGAATTACCATTATTTTATTAAAAAGTCATATTTAAAATGCCTGTAAGATTTATCGTCCCCATTGTATATCGATTTCAAACGTGATAATAATTCACTCGTTTATTTCAGTTTCCCCCATTATGACGTATTTCACCACAAAGACCACGTTTTTCTAAGTATCTAGTTAGTTAAGTCTGGAATTTCTGTGTTTTGGATAACAAGTGTAATTTAAGCAAGCTCGTGTTTATGTTTATTATGAGTTAAGACGATTGTGTATAACCGGCCGCCTCCTTGTTCAGTCACTATTTGAAAACCATCATTTCACCAAATTTGTTCCCAACATCCTTCCTTTTACAATAATAAGTTCCCGGATATTAGAATATCTAGTTCTTAAATAAACTATGGTATTTGCAGTGACTCCCTGATTTGGTTAAGTTCCAGGATACCCTGTTGTAACCACTATCGCCAGCGAATCACCATACAGTTCCAACACGGGCTACTATATTAAATAAATGTACAAAGATATCAAATCATGTTTTGCACCCAATATTCCAGCTGCTAAGTTGTTATAACTTGATATATTTCAAATGAATATTCAAATTAGTTTGTTTGATAGTTGATTATTGAACATATAATTCACAGGATATATTCATTGTTGAGTTTTAACATTCCTGTTCTACACAGATCAAACTTACAGTGGGAAGCGATGAGAGGTTGGATGACCACGCAGCACAATGTCTGGCTGGGTGTGTTGACAAAATATCGGAACTGGATTTGAACTGGAACGAACTTTCACCAGAAGGTCAACGTATGTTGCAAGAAGCAATACAACAACTCCCTTCTCCCCAGGTAAGCCTCAGTTTCATGTGATGTTGTGTATGATTGATGTGTTTTAAATGAATTAAGTTTAAAGGAATTAAGCTCATTTGCGCTGTTTAAATAATTATGTCAAAATATTTTTTTATTTATCAAATATACTACATATGTTCATAGTCAAAAGGACTAAAAATGCAATATTTAACTTTGTTCTGTATATAAAATAAAATTATATATTAACAAAAAATCACACAAAATTAAAGAATTTAATATATTAAAATAAAACTTCAGCAACAAAACAAACTAATGTTTGAATAATCAAAATATTTTGTTCCACCCCCCCCCCCCCATACATAAATAATGACGATCAAATGAAAGTACCAAAATGGGAGCCAACTGTTATGGTTGGAACCAGGTTACTTCATACAATAGCTCATATGCAAGAGTGGAGGTTATAACCAGACAGGTTCTCGGTTCGATCTTCACCCTGACCACTTTCTGTGCGGTTGTGTGTAAAATGAACTGAGTTGTTTATAATGAGCTTTATTGTTATGAAACACACACATTACCACTATTATACCCTGCCCACTTATTTCAATTACCGACAAGTCCATACCACAATATTACCCTGCCCCAATCACTAGATATCCTCATCACTACTACAAGATCCCCACACCCCCTCCCAAAGCTTGATATTTTGATGCGGCTGACTTTAAAATACATCACGCCAACTTGTGTGTCTCTCAAACTTGTTTCAACAAATATTCCTAAATTCTTCCATGTTTTTAAAAATCTCACCGTTCCATTAAATATGTGTGTATTGTCTTTTTCCACATTATGTCTCCTTTGCGCTTAACCCCCCCCCCTGTACACACGGGTGACACAAACCCGTCCTCTTCCGCCATGTTGTAGAGCATCGGTGACGGTCTGACCTCGTGTGGGAGGCTTGGTTAATGCCACAAAGATCAAAGAATATAACGATAAATAAATTTGTGACTTTATTTTTTTAATCCACTTTTCTTTTTTAGTCTGAACAAGGTTTAAACCCATCATGGGCTCGTCCCTAAGACTGTTCTTGTATAACAATGCGTATAATGTATCGGTTGCGTTAACCATCATACCACCTCACTTAGTTGCCTATGTTCACAGTGACTCCCTGATTTGGTTGAGTTCCACGATACCCTGCTAACCGCCAAACCTAATGTATATTTTCAAAGTATTAAAATTACTGCACATTAGCCTCAAAGAAACTTTTGCAGAAACTTTAATATTCCTATGAAACAGTAGAAAATATAAAAAAGATGCTTAAAAATAATACGACAAATAAGATAATGATAAATAAATGTGTGAATTATTAATAAAATGTACAAAGATATCAAATCATGTTTTGCCCCCAATATTCCAGCTGCTAAGTTGTTATAACTTGTTATATTTCAAATGAATATTCAAATTGGTTTATTTGATAGTTGATTATTGAACATATAATTCACAGGATATATTCATTGTGGAGTTTTAACATTCCTGTTCCACACAGATCAAACTTACAGTGGGAGGCTATGGGAGGTTGGATGACCACGCAGCACAATGTCTGGCTGGGTGTGTTGGCAAAATATCGGAACTGGATTTGAACTGGAACGAACTTTCACCAGAAGGTCAACGTATGTTGCAAGAAGCAATACAACAACTCCCTTCTCCCCAGGTAAGCCTCAGTTTCATGTGATGTTGTGTATGATTGATGTGTTTTGAATGAATCAAGTTTAAATGATTTAAGCTTACTTGGGCTGTTTAAAATATTATTTCAAAATATTTTTTTATTTGTTTATCAAATATACTACATTTGTCCATAGTCAAAAGGACAATGCACTAATTAGCTTTTTTCTAGACATAAACAATACAATTATATAAAAACAAAAATAAATCAAAATTAAGTGTTTTAAGATTTTCGAATAAAACTTTAGCATCAAAACAAACTAATGTTTTTTTTCACTTCCCCCATAAATAAATAATGACGATCAAATGAAAGTACCAAAATGGGAGCCAACTGTTATGGTTGGAACCAGGTTACTTCATACAATAGCTCATATACAAGAGTGGAGGTTATAACCAGACAGGTTCTCGGTTCGATCTTCACCCTGACCATTTTCTGCGCGGTTGTGTGTATAATGGACTGAGTTGTTTATAATGAGCTTTATTGTCATGAAACACACACATTACCACTTTTATACCCTGCCCACTTATTTCAATTACCGACAAGTCCATACCACAATATTACCCTGCCCCAATCACTAGATATCCTCATCACTACTACAAGATCCCCACACCCCCTCCCAAAGCTTGATATTTTGATGCGGCTGACTTTAAAATACATCACGCCAACTTGTGTGTCTCCCAAACTTGTTTCCACAAATATTCCTAAATTCTTCCATGTTTTTAAAAATCATCATCGATACATTAAATATGTGTGTATCGTCTTTTTCCACATTATGTCTCCTTTGTTATTTAATTTATCCTTCAAAACAGTTCGAATAACACTAAGACCCCCTACCCCCCCTTGTACACATGGGGTGACACAAACCCGTCCTCTTCAGCCATGTTGTAGAGCATCGGTGACGGTCTGACCTCGTATGGGAGGCTTGGTTAAAGTAAATAGATGTCGTCCACACCAATAAACACGCCACAGAGACTTTTATAAAAAAAATTACAAGCTGGAAAAAAACGGCAAAACGACAGTTGTTAAAAATCTCTATACCACAATGTTTTTTTTGGTTGTTAAGTCAAATAAAACCAAAATTGTGCACTTAAGCCGATCCCCTCGTGCAATGTGGAAATTAATCCACTGGGGGAGGTTTCCCTAGTATGTGGTTGCTGTAAGAGACACCTTTCGCAGGCATCTCTCCACAGCGTGCAAGCCACGTAGGGAGGATTTATATTGTTTAAGTTACCCAAAAACCTCTATTTACGCCCTCCAGTGGTAATACTGGAGACAGCGCTTGCAAACCGCACTACCACAGAGTAATGCGATTCTATCAGCTCAGACCTAGCCTTTCGAATTCACACATTACTGAAGTATTATAACTCTAGGCCCGGGAGAGTTGAATTTGATTATTTATGGTGGTTATAGCCAGAGGTGGCTGCTAAATCTAATGTTTATATTTAACAAAAATGGAAAAATGTTATAAAAAATGTAATAAAATTTGCTAAGACATTTATAAATGCCGTAGTACCATTTAATTTTATTTATTTAAGACAATATTAAGATGAAGTTTTCGAGAACTTAATAAACATTATTTAACCTTTTATTCCTGTGTAAATGAAGAAATTCACACTGATGCAAATATATCAACACTTTGCACGGATAAACAAGTTAGTTTCCTATGTTCACTGTGACTCCCTGATTTGGTTGAGTTCCAGGATACCCTGCTGTAACGACTATCGCCAGCGAATCACCATACAGTTCCAACACGGGCTACTATATTAATAAAATGTACAAAGATATCAAATCATGTTTTGCCCCCAATATTCCAGCTGCTAAGTTGTTATAACTTGTTATATTTCAAATGAATATTCAAATTAATTTGTTTGATAGTTGATTATTGAACATATAATTCACAGGATATATTCATTGTGGAGTTAACATTCCTGTTCTACACAGATCAAACTTACAATGGGAAGCTATGAGAGGTTGGATGACCACACAGCACAATGTCTGGCTGGGTGTGTTGGCAAAATATCGGAACTGGATTTGAACTGGAACGAACTTTCACGAGAAGGTCAACGTATGTTGCAAGAAGCAGTACAACAACTCCCTTCTCGCCAGGTAAGCCTCAGTTTCATGTTATGTTGTGTATGATTGATGTGTTTTAAATGAATCAAGTTTAAATGATTTAAGCTCATTTAAGATGTTTAAAAATATTATGTTAAAATATTTTTTTTATTTATTTATCAAATATACTACATATGTTCATAGTCAAAAGGACTAAAAATGCATATTTTACTTTTTTTCTATATATAAAATAAGATTATATATTAACAAAAAATCACACGAAATTAAAGAATTTGATATATTAAAATAAAACTTTGGCGTCAAAACAAACCAATGTTCGAATAATCAAATATTTTGTTTCACTTCCTCCCATAAATAAATAATGACGATCAAATGAAAGTACCAAAATGGGAGCCAACTGTTATGGTTGGAACCAGGTTACTTCATACAATAGCTCTCATACAAGAGTGGAGGTTATAACCAGACAGGTTCTCGGTTCGATCTTCACCCTGACCACTTTCTGCGCGGTTGTGTGTAAAATGGACTGAGTTGTTTATAATGAGCTTTATTGCCATGAAACACACACATTACCACTTTTATACCCTGCCCACTTATTTCAATTACCGACAAGTCCATAACACAATATTACCCTGCTCCAATCACTAGATATCCTCATCACTACTACAAGATCCCCACACCCCTCCCAAAGCTTGATATTTTGATGCGGCTGACTTTAAAATACATCACGCCAACTTGTGTGTCTCTCAAACTTGTTTCCACATATATTTCTAAATTTTTCCGATTTTAAAAAATCTTATCGATACATTGAATATGTGTGTATCGTCTTTTTCCACATTATGTCTTTGCGCCCAACCCCCCCTGTACACATGGGGTGACACAAACCCGTCCTCTTCCGCCATGTTGTAGAGCATCGGTGACGGTCTGACCTCGTGTGGGCGGCTTGGTTAATACGACAAAGAAGATAATGATAAATAAATTTGGGAATTGCATTACAGCTCAACATTAACCCGTCCTCGCTTATAAACCGCAAGATCAAAGGTACCACTGCACGCTGTGGTTTGCTATGTAGCTTCTCGGTGATTTGATTGACAGCTAAACCAAACCTTAATCAACTATAAACCTACGAATTACCATTATTTTAATACAAAGTTATTTTTAAAATGCTGTTGTACAATATAGAATATGGGGTTAATTTTATATTGAAGAGATTTAGTTGCTTGAACAGATGAAAGGCCAATTTTGTTATTGATATGGCCAAGGTTACAAAATATGTATAGTTGCCAAATTATTGTTTGGTCAACTATTATTATTCGTTGTAAAGCACCACTGTCACCAACGCATTTGCTTGTTTATTGTTGCAGCTTTAATGGTTTTCTAAAAAATAAGTTAACACAGTTTGAGCAATAAATATACATCACAGTAGAAAAACAGGAAAAACGGCATTTAATTTTACATAAGTAAACACAATAGTTAGGTAAAAACAAGTATACTTACTGACTGTGTGGTGCAGCCAGTCTCCAATTTCATTTGATAAACTTAAAGTAAAACATGGGAAAACGATAAACTCAAAGTCACCTTGTGAACGCAACAAAGTTAACGCATGACTGACTTTAGAGGTTTAAACATAGAATTACATAAAATGATTGATTTAATAAAACATAAAGATCATTGCAAACCAAATCAAGATAAAATGGACTATTTTGGCATCTTCAATATGAAAAAGATGCTTAGTATTTAATACCACAAAAAAAGATAATTATAAATAAATAAGTTCCAGGATACCCTGCTGTAACGACCATCGCCAGCGAATCACCATACAGTTCCAACACGGGCTACTATATTAAATAAAATGTACAAAGATATCATGTCTTGCCCCCAATATTCCAGCTACTAAGTTGTTATACCTTGTTATATTTCAAATGACTATTCAAATTAGTTTGTTTGATAGTTGATTATTGAACATATAATTCACAGGATATATTCATTGTGGAGTTTTAACATTCCTGTTCTACACAGATCAAACTTACAGTGGGAAGCGATGAGAGGTTGGATGACCACGCAGCACAATGTCTGGCTGGGTGTGTTGGCAAAATATCGGAACTGGATTTGGACTGGAACGAACTTTCACCAGAAGGTCAACGTATGTTGCAAGAAGCAATACAACAACTCCCTTCTCCCCAGGTAAGCCTCAGTTTCATGTGATGTTGTGTATGATTGATTTGTTTTAAATGAATCAAGTTTAAATATTTTAAGCTTCTTGGACTGTTAGTTATTTTTTAAATAGTTTATCAAATATACTACATATGTTCATAGTCAAAAGAACTAAAAACACATTATCAACTTTGTTCTATATAAACAATAAAATTATATATAAACAAAAAATCACACGAAATTAAAGAATTTGATATATTAAAATAAAACTTTGGCGTCAAAACAAACTATTGTTCGAATAATCAAATATTTTGTTTCACTTCCCCCCTAAATAAATAATGACGATCAAATGAAAGAACCAAAATGGGAGCCAACTGTTATGGTTGGAACCAGGTTACTTCATACAATAGCTCATATACAAGAGTGGAGGTTATAACCAGACAGGTTCTCGGTTCGATCTTCACCCTGACCACTTTCTGCGCGGTTGTCTGTAAAATGGACTGAGTTGTTTATAATGAGCTTTATTGCCATGAAACACACACATTACCACTTTTATACCCTGCCCACTTATTTCAATTACCGACAAGTCCATAACACAATATTACCCTGCTCCAATCACTAGATATCCTCATCACTACTACAAGATCCCCACACCCCCTCCCAAAGCTTGATATTTTGATGCGACTGACTTTAAAATACATCACGCCAACTTGTGTGTCTCTCAAACTTGTTTCAACAAATATTCCTAAATTCTTCCATGTTTTTAACATCATCGATACATTAAATATGTGTGTATCGTCTTTTCCACATTATGTCACCTTTGTTAGTTAATTTACACTTCAACACAATTTTCTGAACGCTTAGACCCCCATATCCCACCCCCCCCCCATAAAGCTGATTTTTTTTGATATGGCCAAGGTTACAAAATATAAAGAAGATGCTTAGTATTTAATACCACAAAAAAAGATAATTATAAATAAATAAGTTCCAGGATACCCTGCTGTAACGACTATCGCCATCGAATCACCATACAGTTCCAACATGGGCTACTAAATTAATAAAATATACAAAGATATCAAATCATGTTTTGCCCCCAATATTCCAGCTGCTAAGTTGTTATAACTTGTTATATTTCAAATGACTATTTAAATTAATTTGTTTGATAGTTGATTATGGAACATATAATTCACAGGATATATTCATTGTGGAGTTTTAACATTCCTGTTCTACACAGATCAAACTTACAATGAGAAGCTATGAGAGGTTGGATGACCACGCAGCACAATGTCTGGCTGGGTGTGTTGGCAAAATATCGGAACTGGATTTGGACTGGAACAAACTTTCACCAGAAGGTCAACGTATGTTGCAAGAAGCAATACAACAACTCCCTTCTCCCCAGGTAAGCCTCAGTTTCATGTGATGTTGTGTATGATTGATGTGTTTTAAATGAATCAAGTTTCTCTATGCTATTTGGGTGATCATATTGGAAGTTTTTTTTAAATAATACCAATTTTAAGTGTCAAATAGGTAAGAACTATTTATTTTCCTAAAACGAAAGAGTTAAAAAAGAGCTTTATTGCCATGATACAAACACAATATCACATATGTCCTGCCCACTTATTCAAATTACCGACAAGTCCGTGCCACAATATTAAATTTAGTTTCAGGATACCCTGTTGTAATGACCATTCCACAGAGAATCACCATTCTGTTATGTTTTTGAATCGAAAAACAAGTTTGACTATTGTTTTTTATACCATAGATTCCTCTGATTAAAAATGGTTACCATGCCGGTTAATGATGAAATTGTGAAAAAGAATAAAAGCACCGAAACTGCACGTTGCAGTTTAAAAGTTTTGTTCGGTATAGTTGTTTGGTGGGTTATTGTGTCGCTATTTATTTAAAGAGTTGAGAGTTTGAAACTCGATTCTATTTGATTGTGTGGGTGAAGCACTTAGCGGACTTTGCATTAATCCAGTGGATTAGATTTAGATATTTGTGGGTGTGAGGTTATTTAACCATTACTTGTGTGATAACACTCTCTGTGAGTAAAATATTAGTGTTGTGCTGTTGCTTAACCGCATGTTCAACTTATTTTAAATTTTCTTTTCAGAATTTCATTTTAAAAGGACGTATGATTGATGATCTCAAAGTGTGGTTTGAAGAATACAAATCCGTGATCACTGAACCAAAACAGTTGGTTACTGATCCTAAGAAAAAAACAAAAAAACACAAATGTATAATATCCTAACATTGTTGATACTTCTGTACAAAGCTATAAAGCATAGATTCTACACACATACATACAGTTATGCAGCACAACCGATCCATCGTTTACAACGCACATAATGGAGCAACATGTTTGGGTGACCACGTGTTTGGATGAAACTAATGGTGGTTCATATGGAATAGATCAGATGTTTCAACCAATTACATCTTCCACCACCATATTACGTCTATGTGGGTGATATATTTCACATTAGAAATTAATAAAACATAATGGAATCAGTATATTATTAAATGCGTGAGTTGAATTAATTATTGTTCCATATATTCAATAAACGCTTATATTGTTCAAATGTTGATTTAATTATGGGGGGTCCATTTCCTAAATGGGGTAAATATTTATATACCAACCAGAGCTACAGCAATTGAATGGACAATTTATTAGCTCAAGCAACTCGACTGTGAGCATGAGTTGTCTTACGATACCCGTGGATAAAGCCTGGCTTCCCACCCACGAGGATATAAATGAACCAACCATCCACATATTGTAATAGCTCCATCAACTTGACTGTGGGCATGAGGTGTCTTACGATATCAGTAGATAAAGCCTGGCTTTCCACCCACGAGAATATAAATGAACCAACCATCCACACACTGTAATAGCTCCAGCAACTCGACTGTGGGCATAAGGTGTCTTACGATACCTGAGGATAAAGCCTGGCTTCACACCCATGTTACGGCCCCTTTGCTTATGTCCGTAGTTCAGCTTGCACGTTTGAACAGTTACTCACTTCGTAGCCTCACGAACACCAATGATTTTGTTTCGTTTTTGTATTTGAAGCGTTGAAGCGGTAACTAAAATAAAGAAAGAACACATTCTTAATAATTAATTAAACATCTCGATTACACTTCATTGAATTACATATGCATACCTGAAATTTGGCGTGCCCCCGTTTAAACACAACGTTCCTCGGGGTTACAGTACAAAGATCGAAAAGTACGAAAAAGAATGAAATCGTAACAAAAATGCTCTTCTGAGCTAAGCCTCTAAATACGTGGCAATGACGTAAACCATAGAAATGCAATAAAAAATAGGATTTTGGTCAACACTAATAATTACCCAAAAATCTGCGGGACAATCTAATTCCCGCAGCTACACCCACGAGAATATAAATGAACCAACCATCCACACAC
>CH001150.1:0-10755 GCA_000149265.1 Ciona savignyi | reverse complement strand
TTTACGATAACAGGTTGTTTTAAAAGTAAACTTTGCCAAACGTGTCATCTCTTTTCCAAAAAGCTGCGGTTGGTAAATCCGTTTGCTCTTAAAAACAACTGGGCCTAGAAAAGAAAGAGGATTAGAAATTGAACATACAGTGGATAATATGTTCCTTCTCGTTAGGGGACGGTCTCTTAGTTTAACTTTAAACCTAAAGGAATCATTCTCGACGCACCAAATCATACGGCGTACTCGCTCGATGGGTAACGGATCACGATGGAGATTGATATTTCCAATTTCTTCTGCCAGATCCATTTTTGAGAAGCTCGAGATTACTCTACGCCTGTTACTGATTTTCTTGTGAAGTAGAAGACCTGCATTACCACATAGTGCTTGACTGCTTTGCGGTAAAGATGTCGCTTCCTTGCAGGTTGGAACCGATATCAAACCGTCCACGTAAAAATTGTCCCTTGCAAAATTTGCGGCATCTGATCCGTATCTTTCTTCGCCATCATCAGCAGCTCTTTTTAATCCAAAGTTCGCCACACCTGGCGAACTCGCTGCCACGAACAGGTGTACCTTCATTCGGTATTCAACTAAATTACCATTGTAGTCTTGGTTTTCCCACCATAGAAATCGCAAAAAATCTCTGTCACATTTTTTCACGAAAAACTGATGGAACATAGCTTTAATATCTGTCATGATCGCTACATGTTCCTTGCGAAAACGCAGTAAGACTCCGACCATGCCGTTAGTTAAGTCCGGACCTTGCAGCAAGTTGTTGTTTAAGGAATAACCTTCATATTCCGCTGAACAATCGAAAACAACTCTGATCTTATTTGGTTTCTTGGGGTGATACACACCAGTGTGAGGAACATAATTTACCTTGCCCGTTTGTCCTTGCAGGTTTTCTTCAGGTACGATTTCGGCACAATCACTGAGCACACTTTTCATAAATCGCTGATAATCTAAAAAGAAACGAGGGTTTCTCTGGAACCTCCTTTTTAATTGATGTAATCGTTTCATAGCCATCGGCCGATTATTTGGCATTTCTACAACTCTGTTACGAATAGGTAACGGCATCTCGTAGTGCAGGTCTGGTCTTTTAACGATCTCGTTCTGTAATATTTCAACAAATTTAAGGTCTTCTATGGAAAAATCGTTCTTTATATGATGTTCAATAAAATCAGAATGTAGAATGTTGATGACTGCTGTAGGATTGATAATTTCTTTCGTGTGTGATCGAAAGCAAAACTTTGGACTCTTAAATCGGTTCGTATCATTTGTCGAATCGTCACAACGATGGTTCTGACAAACGATTCCAATGATTCCCCAACCTAGTATTGATTTCTGTCCGTATGGCTCATTCTCGCCACCAGAAATGATTTCTCTTGGCTTAAGTGCGCTTGGACAGTCGCTTCCAATAAGAATACCTACTTCAATACCGGATATAAAGGGTGCCAATTTGTCGGATATCTTTCTCAGGTGTTTCCATTGTCTTGCTGTTTCAGGTCTTGGTACCTGGCTCAAGTTTCTCGAAATTTCTGGACAAGTGTATGAGGTGGAAATGCAAACACTTTCCGTTCTATCATAGCTTAAGACTTCGAGGTCTCGAACACGACTGCTTGGCGTTGGCATACAGCTCTGGCTTATGGTGGAAAGGTTCAAGTTGGCTTTTATCCCAGTTATACCGAGTTCATTCTTTAAATTATCCGATATAAACGTTTTGTTGGATTGGTCGTCTAGAATACAGTAACACAAAACTGTTTTGTCAGAGTTACCCTTTTTCTTCACCCACACTGGAACGATCATTGCGTTATCACATCCGTGCTCTTCACCAATTACGTCACACACGTTACTGCATCGGCTGTTTGTTTGATCTTGTTTGTCTCGATTAATATGCAATGTAGTGAGATGCTTCCTTTTGCATATTCTGCACTCGACCCGTTGGTTACAAAATCGCGCAATGTGGAAACGAGATGAACCGCAGCTATAACATATTCGATGTTCGCGCAGGAAATCGAGTTTGGATTGTCGGGGAAGAGAATTGAAACTCTCGCATCTATCAATGTGATGTACTTGTTTACAATACAAGCAGTTTTCTCCATGATTGTTAAGCGTGTTTAACGGATCTTTGCTAGACGAAAGACATGACCTTGTGTTGGAGCTGTACGACCTTTTATAATCACGAGTTTTGTTTTCCGGAAATAGACCTTGCAACTCTGGGATATTTTGCATATTGGATCTTTCCTCTATGTATTTAACCAATATTTCAAATGGGGGGTAATCAAATTGGTTTTCACCGCATTTCCAGTTCAATACAACCTCGCGCCATTTAGATACAATACTTTGGGGTAAACGAGAAAGTATTTTTGCGGATTCTTGTGGAAAATCCAGAATTTCCAGATTTCTTATTTTTCTTTTAGCGGCGGACACCTGATGGATAAAGTCCGAATACCTGTGCAGACCGAGAGGATCGCCTTCCATTATTTGGGGCCAATGATGTAGTTTATCAATAAAAGTTTTGGCTATTACGCTGTCGTTACCGTAACGTCCTTTTAGTCGATATTTTGCCTCCCGATACGCATCTTCAGTCTGCAACAGCAGAAAACCTTGTACGAGTTGTTTAGGTTCCCCAGCCAGAAATTGACCAAGTAAATTTAGTTTGTGAGCAACAAATGTCGATCTCTGCTCCACCAACGCATCAAATGCACTTTCCCACGCTGGGTATTCTAGGACGTTGCCATCAAATATATTTATCTTTACTTTTGGAAGTTGGTAATAATGAGAATGGGGCGGTATGGCGGTATTCGTAGGACAAATTTCACCATTAGTGTTATTTCGACTAGTCATTCTATCGTTTTCGCCTTTTGTAGTTGCCGTAGTTAAAACATTCTGACCCAGGTCATCGTCATGTATACCAAACGGGTTCTCTCTTTTGGCAGCATCGAGACAGGCTTGAGCTCGAGCTCTGTGCGTCGCGATTTGTTTATTAATACCCAATACCAATCCGACTCTATTTCATTATTTATTTGCATTATTTTAAGTCGTTTCATTTCTTTAGCAAATTCTAATTGACTTTGGAGGACGGCTATTTCGTTTTCCGATTCGTACCTTTGTTTGTTCAGTTGAGATTCCAAATTAGGATTATTAGATACCAACGCGTGCGAGCTGCGACTCGATTTTACGGAGATTGCCTCTAGACGGATTTGCTCAATTGCAGTACGCGCCTTTTCAGCAACGACTGAAACTGCCTTGGAGCAACAATCGAGGGCGCTGCGTATTTGTTCATTATCAGATTGGCTGGAGCAGTCCAGTAAATTATTGCCAATCTCTTCCAATCGTTTTTTCAGTCCAAACAAATTGACCATTTCCTTTTGTATCGTTTCTCTTTCATTACACGTGATCAATAGCTCTTCCACATTGGAAATACAACTACGCAACAATTTGTCGCAAGTAAAGAATTCAAGTTCCCTTTCTTTATATACTTGTATATCTTTCTTGCGCGTTGTTACGTTAGTTTCGCTTTCACCAATTGGATAGTCACGCTCATTATCTTTTAGTGACATCGTCGTTTGATCAGCAAATAAAAGAATTCGATCACTTACTGTAGTTCCGGATTGCGTTGTACACGATTTCAGTTACTGTTACGGCCCCTTTGCTTATGTCCGTAGTTCAGCTTGCACGTTTGAACAGTTACTCACTTGGTAGGCCTCACGAACACCAATGGATTTTGTTTGGTTTTTGTATTTGAAGCGTTGAAGCGGTAACTAAAATAAAGAAAGAACACATTCTTAATAATTAATTAAACATCTCGATTACACTTCATTGAATTACATATGCATACCTGAAATTTGGCGTGCCCCCGTTTAAACACAACGTTCCTCGGTGTTACAGTACAAAGATCGAAAAGTACGAAAAAGAATGAAATCGTAACAAAAATGCTCTTCTGAGCTAAGCCTCTAAATACGTGGCAATGACGTAAACCATAGAAATGCAATAAAAAATAGGATTTTGGTCAACACTAATAATTACCCAAAAATCTGCGGGACAATCTAATTCCCGCAGCTACACCCACGAGAATATAAATGAACCAACCATCCACACACTGTAATAGCTCCAGCAACTCGACTGTGGGCATAAGGTGTCTTACGTTACCTGAGGATAAAGCCTGGCTTCACACCCACGAGAATATAAATGAACCAACCATCCACACACATTCCCCCCTTTGGATTGTCACCTTAACGTGGTAGGGGGGTTTGAGTTTCCAATGAACCCAAGAGCAATGCCATCGGGGGTGGAATTTTCTACCCCTGGCAGGGTCACCCATGGTGGTCGAAGGTGAGGAACTCACAAAGCTGCAATCCACTTTTCGGGTTACCGTTAAGCTACTGTAATGGTATGTGAAAGGGGAATTTCTCGACCCCACCCACGGCAGGGATAAACTGGTTCTAGCCCTGGCCAGTTTATGCGGCTTCCGAACTGCAAAGGCCACCTGGTGCTTAAGGATTATGCCACTTCAGATAAGTGGTGTAACTCCAACTCGGTACTTTGGGGGTTGGAGCACTAGGAGCACCGCGGTACCTAGTGTAGCGCGTCGGCTACTAGGGGGTAAACCCTTGCGAGCGTGCGAGGATCAAGTCCAGTCGTAGACATATCAATGGCCTGAGTCTCAGTGGGCTGTTTCCCCATCTGTGTACGAGGGTCGGCGGGAGCTGTTGAAAGCTGGTCGGGGTCCTACGGAGAGCCGAAACTGCAGGAGGGCATTTTTGCCTGGCCTTGTTGCCTCGGCCGTGCCGAGAACGTAAGTCGGACCCTAGAGGGGGCAAAAACCCTATTGTATAGCATGGAACGTAAAGAAAAGCAACAAAAACAACCCGCTGATGATGGTTTATCCTCCACCTCCTTACCGAGGTTGGCCGACAAACCGGAGGCAAACCCAGACAAAGCGAGCATTCAATGCTCTGCGGCGTCACCCCCTGCAACCTCTGCGGCACTCCAAGCTTCTTTCAGCGATAGCGATGGGGTTTTCGCTGTCACTTCGGTGACATCTCCACTGGCGCACAAGCTCTCAAATCTAACGATGGAGCAAGCGGAGCTGTCTGACTTGTCGGACAGTGCTGAAGCAAACTTCATTCGGCGGACACGAGAAGCCTTTAAGCCAAAGCCAATGATAATCTCTGCAATCGTCCCGGCCCCAGCAACACCTCAATGCCCACAGCTGCCCTCCCTGGGGAAAGCAAAGTGAGCACCAGCGGGTCCGCTAAACGGAAAAGGCAGAGTAAAACTTCCTCTTCCACCACTCCTACTCCGGCCACAAAAAAGCCCCGTGGTCCATCTGCGTCGTCCACTCGAGCCACGTCATATGCAGATGCAGCAAACAGCAGCCTTAGACTGGATGTTTTACCCGCTAGCGGGTCGGAAAGTCTTGTCCAGGCTGATATCCGCTACATCGAGAGTGCTATGGCAGACTCCATGTTGGACGGAACACTTCCTCCTATAAAGGCCAAAGGGCTTGTGTTGCTAAAGTCAGGTACCGTGAAGGTCACCTGTATGGATGCAGCATCACTGGCGGCCTTCAGGAGGTTTATTCGTGGTTTACCACCAATGCCAGGTAAAAACATTGGCTACACAGCAAATGGGCCCGAAGATCGTCTAAACGAACGGGTCTACACTGTCTGGGTCTCTGACCCGAAGGTTCTGAACAAACCCGGAACGGTTTATTCGACTTCTCGGGTTCCAGAACTCCGAACTTCCTATTGAGAAGTTCCACGTCCGTGGGTACGTTGGCGAAGTGACGGAAGAAGGCACACACCTACGTGTAGGTGTGGAGATGTCTGCGATTGAAGATCTGCGCAAAATGGACTTCAGCCCTCACTACATGGCGGGTCTTCTCACTTTTGTGGGAAACCGGTCCGTGGAGGCCACTCCCCACTCAGAGTCTCTTAAACACTAGTGTGTGATGAAGGCTCTGAAAAAGACTAGCAAGGACCTTGTTCTTTGCCAGATCGACTTGCACCATTGTATAGCAGCCGCCCAACAATTAATGGGTCGGTTCCCAACAATGGGGCAAAAACCACTTGCCCTCATACAGGAACCATACTGTAAGCGAGGAAAAGTGGCCTTTGTTCCTCAGAATGCTTGCTGCTTTTCTGATCCTAATTCAAGCAAGCCACGTGCTTGAATCTTGTCTGCAAAGAATCTGGTGGCGTGGCCTCTACTCCAATTCATGGATAGAGACACCTGCACAATAGCAATTGCAGACAACACAAACAGCAAAAACCCTGTTGTTTTCTGTTCTGTTTACATGGCTGGTGATGACCCCATGGAACCACCGCCGCACAAGATGCGGGAACTGGTCACCCACTGTGAACAATCAAACCTCCGTCTGCTCATCGGGACAGATGCTAATGCTCACCATTACTACTGGGGAAGCACTGACTGCAATAGTCGAGGGCATGCCCTTATGGAGTATCTAATGAGCACAAGGCTGTCAGTATGCAATACTGGCAACTCTCCAACCTTTGTCACCAGAAACAGAGCCGAGGTTCTCGATCTTACTCTGTGCTCTGCCAATCTGCTTTCAAAGGTGTCAGACTGGAAGGTCAGCAAAGAAGCCTCTTTGTCCGACCACCAATTGATAACTTTCAGGGTGAACAACCTTTGTAAGACCACTCCATCGCATTACAGGAATGTTCGCAAAACTGACTGGATGCTATACTCAAAAGAACTTACTCTCCTGTGTGAGGCAATCCCAGCTGCACCTCCAAAAACTGCTAAGGAGGTCGACATGCTGGCGAAAGCTGTCGAAACAGCCATTACCTTATCATATGAGAAATCGTGTCGCCTGATCAAAAGAACATCAAATGACACTCCTTCCTGGTGGTGCGCAGAACTTACACTTCTTCGTCGCTGTGCGGGACGCTCCCACCGGAAAGCTCTTAAGCTTAAGACTCCTGCCGCATGGGATGAGTCCAAGGCAAGCACCCGAGCTTAAAAAAATGCCATTCGCTCCAAAAAACGGGCGTCTTGGCGCAAACTGTGTGAGGAAGTAAACACCTTACCAGCAATGGCACGGCTTTATCGAATCCTCAAGAAGCATCGCTCTCTTCAGATTGGATCTCTACGGAAATCAAATGGTGATTTCACCAGCACTCCATCTGAAACCGTACACGTTCTACTGGACGCACACTTCCTAGAGAACGTAAATAATCAAGGATCATCTACTAACCACGTCCAACAATGGTCCTCAATTCAAGCTAGCGATGAAGTGCTAGTCAACAACATCATCACAGCTGAAAGCATTAAGGCTGCTTATACATCATTTAAGCCTTTTAAAAGCCCAGGGCCTGATGGAATCTATCCAATACTTATTCAAAAAGGATTGGAAATCCTGTGCCCGCTCCTTATCCAGATCTTTAAAGCATCTCTCCTGTTGGGTTTTATCCCACAAAGATGGCTAGTCGCGAGAGTGGTTTTCCCACCAAAACCAGGGAAAGAAGACTACACACTGGCAAAAGCCTATCGACACCTGAGTCTCATGTCATTCGTGATGAAGGGCTTCGAAAGACTCATACTTTGGTATCTGCAGGAGGGACCTATTGGACAATCCCCCCTACACCCCAACCAATATGCATATAGAGCGGGATTTTCTACCGAAGATGCCCTTCACAATATGGTCATCAAACTGGAGAAGGCAGTCTTCCATAACCAATATGCTCTCGGAGTATTTCTGGATATTGAAGGAGCCTTCTCAAATGCCACTTTTGATTCCATGATAGTTCCTTTGCGAAAGTATCATGTTAATGAAACAGTCATCCGGTGGATAAGTTATATGCTTAAACATCGAACAGCCACAGCAGAACTGCATGGCTGTACCGAGAAGAAACCGGTCAAAAAAGGTTGTCCACAGCGGGGAATCCTATCACCCTTGTTATGGAACCTCCTGGTGGACACTCTACTACGCCAATTCACTAGCCAAGAGGCTGCACTAGTGCAAGCATATGCTGATGACTTTATATCTGGCCCAGACCCATCAACGATTGGGACGATTGCCCAATCAACCCTTAATCGTCTGGAGAAATGGGCAATAAACAACCACCTTCGCTTTGCCCCGGCAAAGACAGTGGTGGTAATGTCCACAAGAAGAAGAAAATGGTTTTTAAAACCAATTTTTCTGCATAATATCCAGCTTAGCCTATCAAAGAAAGCTAAGTATCTGGGTGTCATCCTAGACAACAAAATGTCTTGGAAGAATCACCATTCAAGTCGTATCAAGAAGGCAACTGCTGCTCTAGCACAATGCTGCAGAGCCGTTGGCCCTACATGGGGGCCACAGCCAAAAATAATGATGTGGCTCTACTGTCAGATTATCCGACCTATCCTGACCTATGCTTCATTAGTGTGAGTCAGCGCAACATACCAGCGCAATATACAGGATAACCTGCGCAAGGTTCAAAGATTGGCCTGCCTATGCATCACTGGCGCCTTTAAAGGCACTCCCACAAGGGCAATGGAGATGCTACTTAACCTCCACCCCGCTGCACCTGTTTCTCCAGGGCACAGCAATAAAAACGGCACACCGCCTGAGATTTTTAGGTCACTGGAAGGGGTCTGGTTACTCAGTGTGGCACAAGAAAAGTCACATTGACATCTGCAACCAAGCAATGGAAGATATCCATCTTCTCTCATTGCCAGTGGATTGCAGTTCCTGCACTCTCCATCTGGAACGACATTTCGCGATTCAGATCAGCGAGCGTGACAAAATCACCCCACCTACACGACCATCTGACCCATCACAGCTTGTCTGTTACACTGATGGATTACGACTAGATGGATCGACTGGTGCTGGAGTACTTATTCAATCCACCAAGTGTGATTACAAATTCAGCTTTCCACTTGGAAGCTTCCCCTCAGATTTTCAGACAGAGATCCTTGCAATAAACCATGCTGCAAGGATTCTGCAGTCTTGGAACACTGCGAAAATGTCCATCACCATTCACAGTGATAGTCAGGCTGCTCTGAAAGCTCTATTGAGCTTGAAGATACATAGCCCCTTGCTGCGAGAGACATGGTACCTTCTTCACAATCTTGGAGGGCTTAATCTTGTGGATCTCTGCTGGATCCCAGGCCACTCAAACTTTGATGGCAATGATAAAGCTGACGAGTTGGCTCGTGATGCATCCAGCACTGTCTTCGTCGGTCCAGAACCATCTCTCTGTATTCCTGTCTGCTCTGTCAGGAGAGAATTGGAGGCGTGGATGAGCCGAAAACATGCTGAAGAATGGAGACAACACTGTGGCTGTCGTCAGACGAAGGAGTATCTTGGACAGGGCCTATCCCTGTCCAGGGAACTTCTCCGGCTGCGGCGGAGACAGTTACGATCTGTTCTTCAGATTATCACTGGTCATGCTAATTTGGCTAAGCACCAATCCATCCTCATGCGCACAGCATGTCCATCCTGTCCCTTTTGCCAAGAAGAAGACGAGACTCCTTTACACTATGTTGGCCATTGTCCAGCATTTGCTGTTACCAGATGAAGAAATTTTGGAGTTTTTAAAACTGATGATCTCGCATCTATCCCGGTCAAGCATTTAGTCAGCTTTCTTCAGGACACTGGCCGACTTGACCACTATACCACGGTTCCATGTTAGCCCGGGGCGCTGGAGTAATGGGCCTTCCATGGCCTAAATTCCTGGTCCCGGTAGCTACTGTGGACCCGCCCATATTAATGTAATGTAATCCACACACTGTAATAGCTCCAGCAACTCGACTGTGGGCATAAGGTGTCTTACGATACCTGTGGATAAAGCTTGGCTTCACACCCACGAGGATACAAATAAACCAACCATCCACACACTGTAATAGCTCCAGCAACTCGAGAATATAATGACAACAATACATAGAATGTTCGCCCACACCCTTGGTTAAAGTTTGAAACCACCAACCTTAAACCCCAGCAAGGGAGGTCTTGAACAACTTGTCACAAAAAGCAAGAATTTTCTTTTTTCTTCTTCAGTAAAATTGTGCAAAACTCTCCAGAATATTTCGATCGTTGGGTGTTCGGCTGTGTAACCTCCTGTGGGATAGAAATAATATAAATAAACAAGGAAACAACCATAAAACATAAAAATATTACAACAACAAGGAAATATAACAATAATAAGAAACTGTAAGCAAAAATGAAATTTTCATAAAAATTTATTTGTTGAAACTTTTTTATATTTTTGTTTTGAAAAGTTTCACCAACAATGACCAACCACACATGACACCATGACAACCTGAAGATGCCGCGTTGGTCTTCATATCGTCAACGTCAATCGCCACTTGCGCTCCTGAGATGATTGTCTGGCACTCCCGGTGGTCAAACATCCGCAACCACTCGATGGAGATTACGTCAGCGAGTCCCTCACGAAATCGGTCAACCGGACTCGCATTTGAATGTTGAGTTTGTAGTTGGATAGTAGATGGATGTATCTTGTAGATATAAGATATCTATGAACCTCATAATATATGAGATATCTATGAATCTCGTAATATATAAGATATCTATAAATCTCGTAATATATAAGATATCTATAAATCTCGTAATATATAAGATATCTATGAATCTCACAATATATAAAATATCTATGAATCTCGTAATATATAAGATATCTATGAATCTCACAATATAGAGCAATCTATAAATCTCGTAATATATAAGATATCTATAAATCTCGTAATATATAAGATATCTAGGAATCTCACAATATATAAGATATCTAGAATCTG
>CH001151.1:13754-27522 GCA_000149265.1 Ciona savignyi | reverse complement strand
ACGTGGAAACAACCTACTGTAGCGAACTACTTCGTTGCACGGCATAATACAATGGTGGTATATACAAGCGCTTCCCAAACTTTTAAGCTCGCAACCCCTTCAATAAAATATTTTCTGCGACTTTTCTTTACATTTAAACTGTATAAAACTCTAAAAAATAAACAATAGATATTGTACTTTGTGTGAAATTGAACTCTTTCCGACCCTAAAATTCATTAGTCACAGGTGGTCGCGACCCTAGTAAGTCCTGCTGTTTCACCCCAATATTAACTTCAATATCGGACACAACCACACATGCTGACTTACCCGGTCGTACAACTCCACAAACACGTGATACGATGCGTCACCGGATCCAAACTGAAGATCCACGATCCTATCGATCCCAAGTTGCGTGGCTGAGACCAATCTTCTGCCTCTCAAATGTTTTCTCAACTGTGCATTGGAGTTACATTGGAAGAATATAAATGTTAAGAAAACATTACCATGAACTGTTAGTTTCAAGCTGTAGTCTCGGTAACGAAATGTGGATGTGAGCTAAAAAAAATTCCCACTTAGCACAGGGGCATGGTGGAAAAGGTACGTGGACATGTTTCCAGCGGAACCTTGATTCTATTGGTGAAAACATGGTTTTATTTAAACTTCCCAACCAACCTATGGTGAGCACAACAAATGGGGGTCATAACTGCTGAGCTTTAAGGTAATGAATGAGCAATATATAGTCCTTGGTACATGACCCTGATACCGGGGTTATTTGAACATGCTCCTGAGTCCTGATACCGGGGCTTGGAACATGATCCCGGGATATAGACTGAGGTCACAGAGCTGATGCTTCACCCACCTTCACTGAGAAGTTCGACGGCATCGGATTCTTCGGCCAATCAAATTCCGACAAATGAATCCTCATTCCTGATTCGACCAATAGCATCGCTTTGTTGTCGGGCCTGGTATGACATCATAATTCAAGATTGTCAGTTGAAAACTAACAGTATGCGATCAATATACGAATTAACGCTAGAGGAGGTAAATAATGTGGAAAATGTCAATATCCAATCTGCATCGGTTTAAGTCTATTGTGGGATACTTGGTTCATACCTCATTTGTTCTTTCACACCAATAAATTCCAACACAATGTTACAGGTTGCGGCAAATCTTTGGCGTGCTATGCTTAGCATGGATGATATCTTATTGAAATCGTCCAAACTTTTAATACCAGTTTAGGCCAGATGAAGTTTTAGACTATATATATATATTTGTGTGCAATTTATGTCGTCTATTTTTATATTGTAATGGCATTTATGTCATCTTGAGTGCAAATAGCATAATCTGCTGTGATTACCTTGCAAGTTTGAACAAATATGTTTTGTGGTCGATGTCGTAAACATTCACCAATCTCATTCCAATGATTCTGTGGACGTAACATTGGGTCATGTGTGAATTCTTGTGGATTAATAACTTAAGACAGATTGAAACAGCCTTTACCATCTTCTGGGGTGTCTTATGAAACAATTGTGAGATTGTTTGCTGGTTTGTTACCTAGCTAGGCTTAGGATTGGATATTCATGTTTATCCCCGTGAATGGGAAAACTAAAGCTTGGCTAGGTAACAAACAAAAAAAATCATGAACTTGTTTACTGGTTTGTTACCTAGCTAGGGCAACGCTAAAAGGAGGGAAAGCGGGAAGAAGGGAAACTGCTTACTAAACTATGGAAACTTATTCTTACCCTGCCCTAAACACTAATCTCAACCCCAAGACTAACCCTCACTCTAGCCCCATGTTTAAAGCTAACCCTCATGTCAAAATCTTCATTTTAGCGTGCAGTTTCCCTTCTTCCCTCTTTCCCTTCTTTTAGTTTTCTTCTCTAGCTAGGCTTAGAAAAGGATATTCTTGTTTATCCCTGTAAATGGGAAAACCAAGGGGGTTAACACACGGGCAATCGTCAGATCACCTCGCGCCCATCGTCGGGTTATCGGAGCTATTGCAGTGTGTTGTGTGTGACTGAAACGTTTCTTTAATTTAGTTGGAACCCATTAATCCGTTGGGTTCGGGCAATGTCCATAAAGTGCCTTGCCTGAGAATACAACCGATTAGCTAGCGACCAGTTTCAAACCGGCAACCTTCGGTTGAAACACATCACAATAACCCACCAGACTATTCTGTTGAACAAGCTTGGGAGCAAACAAATATACCAGGACAACTGTCAACATCGATTAAAATAAGCAATAAAAACTCGTCGAAAATCTAGATATTTCTTGTCTTCAAGATGACAAATTTTTGCAATGTTAAATAAAGACGATCTAGGCTTATTTGGCAAACTTACTTTTCGTTAATTTCCGATAGCACCGCACAAATATCTAAAGTGGTAAATCTTGTCTTCATATTTGTAACAAAACTCGGCATATAGGGAAGCGAGTATGTTGCAACTTTAGTATATTCACATGAAACAATTATTTATTCACATCAAATATATTCTAAATAAGAGAATATCGTACTGAGGAAACGAGAGAAATTCTATTAAATTCTATTCATATTCTAATATTGAGCACAATTTTTTAATATTAAACAAGAAATCAATTTTATTGCAACAGGATAATTTCTTTTGTCTATAATTTATTTGATTAATTAAAATGTCAAGGCGTCTACCCAAGTCGCATCAAATCGAAAATGACACCGAAAGAGTAAGAAAAGTGTAGGCAGTAGTTATAGTTT
Organism: Ciona savignyi; assembly: GCA_000149265.1. Taxonomy (NCBI): domain Eukaryota; kingdom Metazoa; phylum Chordata; class Ascidiacea; order Phlebobranchia; family Cionidae; genus Ciona; species Ciona savignyi. Next base: position 24,815 of record CH001151.1, on the reverse strand, counting down.
CTAAATAGGGAAATCCCGTTATTAAAGTGGGGACTGTTTTAGTCAGGATTGGATAATCATGTTTAATTTCCATCAATGGGAAAACCAAGGGGGTTAACATACGGGTAATCGTCTTATCACCTTGTGCCCATCGTCGGGTAACCGGAACTATTGCAGTGTGTTGTGTATGATTCACATGTTCCTTTAATTTGGTAGAACCCATCATTTCACTGGGTTCAGACAATTTCTGTAAAGTGCCTTGCCCAAAGACAACTGACTTGCGACTAGTTTCGAAACTGTACTCTTCGACTGAAAGCCACGCACTAAACCACCAGACTAATGGATCGGATTATAAGCTAAATTATTTTATGTCCGACCGTTTATTCTGGTGGATTATTGCGTCGCCTTTCAGCAGAAGGGTTGTAGGTTCGAAACTGGTCGCTAGCTAGTAGGTTGTGTCCTTAGACAAGGAACTTAACGGAAATTACCGGAGCCCAGTGGTTTATTGGGTTCTACCAAATTAAAGGAGCGTGTTTATTATACACAACACACTGCAATAACTCTGGTAACCCGACGGTGGCAAATACTGAAGCCCGATCGAATTACCATCGACGCGTTGTACAACTTGATGGTGACGATTGTTAAAGCCCCGTCCACGGGAATAAACGATCCCATCTTGAAGACAACACGATTCATTATTTCAATATACTATGTCGTGGAGGTAATATTGTCGGATCCTGCACATGCGCAGTAGGAATCAGCTCTGCTTGCTCGTGTATATGTGGAAAAAATGAATAAGTTGCATAAATATCGATGTTTGGCTTGTAGAAGTTCGTGTAGTTTATCTCCTTGATGCCTAAGCTTGGTAATAAATCTACCCCGAAGTTTCATAGGCATCAGTCCAATATGCGACACCACATACAGCAATTTGAACTCCGTCACAAAATGTTGGGTTTTATTCTTGATTAATTGCGACCATGGCAAAACATGCATATGAGGATCAAGTCAGTATATGCGGACATGACTTGGAAGAGACACGATTCTAAACTCAATTATTAATCCATGCTCGGGAACAAAGCAGTCTGCGGTTATGAAGGGGTTTTACAACCGTGTAGGGGTTGAGTCGTATGGAACCAGTGATACCAACAACAACAGTCCATATTGAACAATGACAAACCGCAATTTGCTACAAGTCCTTGTGACGAGCCGTTAATGGTTTGAAACGTTGATCGGTTAAAAAAGAAAAAAAGAAAACAAGTTTTGAAGCGAAGAAAATAAAATAAATAACCGCGCGATAAGAATTGGTATATGTATTAATTTTCTTTCTTTTTTGTATTGTTTCAAGTTTTGGATTCGTCACTAGAACCGTATTTTTTGTTATAAGAGTTGGTATATGTATCGGTCGTGCTAACCATTCGGCATGTTAACCATATTTTACCATCTAGCGGTTAACTTGACTATATCTTACAACCGCAAGTAGGAGCTAAAGAGACAATGTCATGCGAACACTTCACGATCTTGTGGCCGAATTCCTTCAGCGTTGTTTTGGTCGCTGTTTCAATTATTAATATATTTTTTAACGACAACTTTGCCGTTTTTCCTGTTCCTAGTGCATAATGTGATTTACTTTCTGATATTTAGCACTTGGGTAGAAATAAATATATTAAACTGAATTCGTCTTTTCTTTGAGAATTAATGTAGCGGCTTCTCAATTTTTAAATCAAATAGATTTTACAAATAGACGAGAACACAGTGAGGTGGGTGATATCTACGTCATATCAATGATTGCAATGACGTCACTATTAACTGACGTCATGATATTTATATGTAGCGACGCGGTACAAAAATGACGTCACGAAATGATCAACCAGTGTTACAATGGGTGGCGCCAATATACTTGATTTGGTTGGTCGAACGTTGCAATCATATTATCAATGTGACCGATATATACCGGGTTTTATACAAACATATTCTTAGTGGTGAGTCCATCATGGGTTCGAAACTTCACCCAGTAATAAAACACCCAATAGAGCAGTGGTTCCCAACCTTTTTTAGTGTCGGGGCCAAATTTCAAATTTTAGAATACGTATGGAGCCGCATGAAAACACTCATGAAAACACACAGAAAACAGTGACGTAACAATAGCAGCCTTTTCACAACTTTCATTGCCTCTAATCTTAACTATGAAGTAAAAACTCTTTTCCCAGCCTTCAAACTAAGCAAGGGTAATTTTAGAATACTAATTTTATTTTTTTTATTAGAATCAGATTTTTCTAATATTTTTTAGCGGATTTTCTAAGGTCAATGAGAGCCGCAAGAAGGCTAGCTGGGAGACGCATGCGGCCCTCGGAGCCGCGGTTGGGAATCACTGCAATAGAGGATACAAAATATGCGCATATTTGAAGAAACAGTGACAACTTTTGATTCGTTTTTTTGTGGTTACCGAACTCAGTTTCGAACCCATGATGTGCTCGTCACTAACATAGTTTATTTATATAATGCTGTATATGAATCGATCGTGTTAACCATTCGGCCACACGACCGAACCAAGTTCATATGAATCGTCGGGTTGGATGAAGTGCGCCTCTACCGGCGGGGGTCGATTGTTCCACTTTGTTCGATTCTTATTAAACATTTGATGCATTGTTCTTCTGTATTACGTCACAATGGCAACGCGCGGCGTTACAAATTAGAAATTATCATTCGTTATGACGTAACACAGAAGACGCGTGCCGATAGCTCATTATTACGTCACGGTGAATTATAGTTGAACGCCAGAGAGTTTGAGCGAATGCTTTGAAGAATTGCAATTTGGAATTCCATCTTTTCAAGTGAAATGAATGAAAAGTCAGATTCTCGTTGAATTTGTGTTGAAATACAATTGGATGACTCTACAGACACAAATCCCCACAAGTTATGTTCCACAGTAGTTAATAATCCCATGCAACCTCCCAACACTTCGATCCACCAAGTTGGAATGTTGGGACAAAATGGCGGAAGAAACATGGCGGACGAGGCTTCATATTCTCGCCAACTTATTGACTTGATGAGGTTGATAATTGTATGTTTTTCTTTAACCGGTTGAGTTTTAAACCTGTGATGAGCTCGTTTTAACACCGTTTTGATGTCTAAATTGTGATATGTATCAGTCGCGTTAACCATTCGGCCACACGACCATTCCACACAAAATGGCGGTGTGTATAGCGCCACCAAACGAAACATCGGGAATTGTTTGCGATTCGTCCCCGAGCAATAAATCATCAGCATTCCCTCCATCGAGCCAACTTTGATTTGCACAAGCCGCCGACTTTTATTAACTCTGATTTAAATCACGGAGCCTTGTGTCCACAGTCGAGCTCTCAGCGTTCCGACGCGTGATATACGATCTCTCTATGACGTATGCAATGCAACAGAATATCGATTGTTACGACATACAGGAAAACAGTTCCTCTTTTTTATAATCGATGTTCTAAAAATGTGGATTGTCAACATAATGCCTTCCCGATGCAACCACTTGAACAATTCTCCATTATTACATAATAAGTCCTTTTACTTTTCTTTTATAAAGTCCAAGACCCAACATCCCATAATTCAATTTCTCATAATCCGCAAAACATCAGATTCCATCCACACAACCTTAAATCCAATTTCTTGTTTCCCCAACGATGAAATACAATCAGTTTCTACTTTCGTTATAATTCCACTTTTCGTCGAATAATGTCGGTAAATATGTCGGGGTGTAATAAAAGTGACTGGATCTCGGTTCTTACACGCGATTGGTCGGCTTGGCAAACATTATGTCGTCACAGAGCCCATTCATCTCCGGTGTCAGTCATAGTGAGGTGGGTTTATGAGGTTTTACAGCCTGGTGGGTTTGTTTAGGCGACGCTGAGCGCATTAAACCAGGAATCACTGATTGACCGTTGTAATAATGAGACAAGGTGTTAATAATGTTGTAACAAAGGAATTTGTGACGTTTTGTGGAAGAGTTTTAATAACTCGATATCAGTCGTTTTCATTTTAATGATAAAATTATCTGTTTTAATTAATTATCGTTTGATTCTGAAGGAAAATTGCAAGCGCGAGAGGAATTAGGACGACGAAGGCGAAACTAGAATCTCGGGTTTAAGTAGAAATGGCGGTGAATGCGAGAGTTATGGGTTCAATCGCTGGTTGTGATGTTATTTAACAGAATATGTAAATTTTATTTGAATTTATTTGATTATCATACATCACGCAACAATTATGTAGCTTTACTACGTCATAATTACGTCATGCATTGGGTGATGATTTCATAGTGACGTAGAAGCGAATGTTGTAGAGATAGCTGGTGGCTTGAACAAACCGATTCTAATTTTAAAACTGGGAGAAAAAACAGCCACAACTAATTAAGGTATGTAGTTTCAAATTAATGTCATACATTTCTAGTCTAAAGACAGAAACTAAATCTATTTTATTGGAAAACTGTTCTTTTTCTAATAGATTGAGTAAAAAAGTATTTTTCTAGCATTTTATAAATAAGAAATATCTGAATCTTTTTGTTTTTATTGTCTAACCAAACTGACTGACTCGCAAATTTAACAGAAAATAATTCGATCAACTGTTTTTACCTTTCAAACAAACAATTTAAAGAATTCGATAAAAATTAATAAAATGTTCATCTTTGCTCCATTTTTGCTTCATTAATGAATCTTAAATTTCAACCCAACAACAAATCTAATTCAGTCGATATTATATCGAATATTTTGATTATTTGGTCGCTGATACAAGCCACCCACCCCCAAGCATCCACCCTACAACTGATTCGACCGTTTCCATCAACTTTCTCGCAATAAAATTTTATAGGAAAAATAAAATGGGAATGTGAGTCCATGAAATTTTATGGATTTTATGGAGTAATGAAGATATCTATGAGTTTATTGGACGAGAGAATGATATATTTGCGATTCATTAAGATTAATATAAGATTAAACAAACGTGTTAATATCAATCCCTGATATATGTGCGAATGTAGTTTTTAAACGTTTTGACAATTTTCTCTTAATAACCTTTGTATTCGATTATTCTATAAAAACAACAACAAATTGAAATTGAACGACGAAAGTTCCCACAAAGTAAGCGGTCAAGTTGAACTATTAGTTCGGTAATTGGTCGCCTTGAGCGGGGTAGTCGTGCAGTAAATCAGCCTCGAATATATTGATTGCGTTGAAACTCGTCTCTGATGCATTTTGTGCGAATCCACCAATCACGTCCATGCAATATTACATTATAACATCAACTACTTTATCGACGATATTTATTTGACGATGCGTTCAAATCGCTATATATTTTCGTTGTTTGATTTTAACCATTTTTCTACATTTAATGAACAGTTGAGCGTTAGATAGAAATTTTTCGTTGATTTTAATATTTATTAAAAATCCATTAAAAACTTAAATATAAATTAATGTTAATTCGTCATTGACCATAACTAAATATTTTAGTCAATGAGGTAAATTATACGATCAATTAATATATCAGTTGAATTAAAAAAAATCCTGAAATTTAATCTTTTTAATATTAACGTTTAGCGTAATTAAATGAGCAAAATTGACAGGAATTCCAACTTCGCTTTGGTTGGATTTTACGAATAAATTCAAAGTTTAAAATTCATTAAATGAACCTCGTTTCTATGACAACCAGGCTGTGACGTCATCCATCAAGATACAGAGCACTGTTAAAGTCGCGTTATTGCGTCACAAAGAAGGTTCAGAGAGACGCGGTGAGGTTTAAAAGCGTCGAACGCGACAACTTGAACGGCGACAGAGAATCCGATCATAGAAGTTGTGGTCGGAATATCTGGAACAACCGATGTCAATGTGATATTAGATTATGAGGAAAAGTTTAATTTCAAGTCCAGTGAGTCACAGTGCAAGGGTAAAATGGGTTTTAGCGGATTAATTTGAGGTTTATTAATTTATATGAGTTTCAACCACAGAAATGGGACATGTATAGGAGGCCGAGATATTGAATATACTACAGTGGGTCGGGGTTAACAATGTCAGCATATTAATACTCAACGAGTCCGTATTGATAAACAACATAATAATAATTCAGTCGTTTATTTATTTCTTCCATCGGATTAATTTAAATTCTACTGATTTCGACAACAATTAGAATTTATTAGATTTTGTGGTAACATTTTAAAATGTTCCAACATTCTTACTCGATGTATTAATTAAGTGTTGTATCACCCTTATTAATTCACCCGATTGCAAATAACTAATATTGACTTTCTAGGTTCAGCATATTAATACTAGCAGATATGGATATAAGGGAAATCCCCTTTCAAATGTGAAATGACGTCACAACCAGCCATCTGATACCTCACATAGATATTTCCCGATTCATTTCCAACTTAATATTCCGCCGAGCGCGATAAGCATGGATATTCAACCGCAGAGTTCGAAAGAACACACGAAACAAGACTCATTGTTCGCGTACAATGTCCGCTACAGCGCGGAACCGCCATACCCCCATGCGGGGGGGTCGGGGGCATACCATTCCATCCCTAGTTCGGCGCCTGCCACAATCAACTATCCAAGCTACGAACGGGGATCCCCCACCATAGAAACCAAGCGGGAACCCTTCCTACCCAGCCCATATGCAAAACACCCTGGATACGGATTCCAACATCCGGCGGGAATTCCCCCAAACCCGGAATCGAGTTTCGGTGGTTTCACCCGAATCCCGACTCCGCCCAGCAACGGGGGGAAATACTACCCCGGGGGTTCCCCGCAGAACTACCCCGCCATGGACCCCGAACCGAAACTGGCGACGCTGAAGGGAAGTCAGGAGAGGAGTTCGGAGGAAGAAGGGAGGAAGGAGGACGATCCGCAACATCCGGATGCTTTCTACGGATCCTCCGGAGCAGGAGTTGCTCTTCCGCCCTTCCCGGGGATTCCTGGGATCAAAACCACGGAAGCGGAGGACTGGGGTTCCGGGGGTAAGATTCGAACCGAATATCCAGCGTTTAGTGACGTCAGCAAATCGACGTCATTCACCGGGGATTCCCCGAACCAAGTTTCAACTCCGAAACCTGAGCCGCCCGAGGATGAATCTGAAGGTAAGCACTGTATAAGCGCGCCATGCTCAATGCATGGGGGACTGCATTTAAACAAACCACTTTACATCTTCACATTACTTTAAGCCAATTTCTACTTAGATAGCTCCAGCAACTCGACTGTGGGCATGTGGTGTCTTACGATACCCGTGATAAAGCCTGGCTGCCCACCCACGAGGATATAAATGAACCAACCATCCACACACTGTAATAGCTCCAGCAACTCGACTGTGGGCATGTGGTGTCTTACGATACCCGTGGATAAAGCCTGGCTTCCCACCCACGAGGATATAAATGAACCAACCATCCACACACTGTAATAGCTCCAGCAACTCGACTGTGGGCATGTGGTGTCTTACGATACCCGTGGATAAAGCCTGGCTTCCCACCCACGAGGATATAAATGAACCAACCATTCACACACTGTAATAGCTCCAGCAACTCGACTGTGAGCATGAGGTGTATTACTGTGCTTGACTGTGGGCATGAGGTGCATTACTGTGCTCGACTGTGGGCATGGGGTGTATTACTGTGCTCGACTGTGGGCATGAGGTGTATTACTGTGTTTGACCGTGGGCATGAGGTGAATTACTGTGCTCGACTGTGGGCATGAGGTGTATTACTGTGCTCGACTGTGGGCATGAGGTGTATTACTGTGCTTGACTGTGGGCATGAGGTGCATTACTGTGCTCGACTGTGGGCATGAGGTGTATTACTGTGCTCGACTGTGGGCATGAGGTGCATTACTGTGTTTGACCGTGGGCATGAGGTGTATTACTGTGCTCGACTGTGGGCATGAGGTGTATTTCTGTGCTCGACTGTGGACATGAGGTGTATTACTGTGCTCGACTGTGTGCATAAGGTGTATTACTGTGTTTGACCGTGGGCATGAGGTGTATTACTGTGCTTGACTGTGGGCATGAGGTGTATTGCTGTGCTCGATTGTGGGCATGAAGTGTATTACTGTGCTCGACCGTGGGCATAAGGTGTATTAATGTGCTCGACTGTGCGCATGAGGTGTATTACTGTGCTCGACTTTGGACATGGGGTGTATTACTGTGCTCGACTGTGGGCATCAGGTGTATTACTGTGCTGGACTGTGGGCACGAGGTGTATTGCTCTGCTCGACTGTGGGCATGAGGTGTATTACTGTGCTCGACTGTGGGCATGAGGTGTATTACTGTGCTCGACTGTGGGCATGAGGTGTATTACTGTCCTCGACTTTGGGCATGAGGTGTGTTACTGTGCTCGATTGTGGGCATAAGGTGTATTACTGTGCTCAGCTGTGGGCATGAGCTGTATTACTGTGCTCGACTGTGGGCAAGAGGTGTATTACTGTGCTCGACTAAGGGTATGAGGTGTATTACTGTGCTGGACTGTGGACATGAGGTGTATTACTGTGCTCGACTGTGGGCATGAGGTGTATTACTGTGCTTGACTGTGAGCATGAGGTGTATTACTGTGCTCGACTGTGGGCAGGAGGTGTATTACTGTGCAATTAAGCAAGCCTATTTACATTGCGCCAACCCAGTGGTATCTAATAATAAGCCTTACCATTTTTGGCTAAAATTCAGCAGAAACTTATTGTAAGATGTTGTTTAAACAGCATCGCTTAGAATGTTTACTGAAAACGCAATAATGTGAAATCCTCTCTTTGTATAGTTTGTCTTCGTCTTGATATCCTTGATTAAAATTAAGAGTTTGGAGTTTCATCATTTTTGCCCCAGTTCTAAATTATGGCAAACGATTCAAAACACGGCTAGGAATGATGTCGTTGGAAATAGATTTCCCACAAAACTCCGCCCAGCTATTCGCTTCGTTCACTTAATGACCTCGTTAAAAGGATTTTCAATAAATATTATCGAGCGATTCTATGTTTCCTATAAATTATGATTTACGTTTTGCTACTATGTTTGTGGCCGATGCATTAACATCGGGGTGTACGTAAGAATCGGGCAATATTATGTTTCCGAATAATGGGGTTAAAATTTCGGATATAAAATCGAAATATCGAACTTAACTGTTTAGTTTATAGAACATAACTTTGGGAAATCCCTTAATAGTTTGGGGATTCCCGGATAAATCGAAAATTAATGTGAAATAATAGCGACTGCGGTGAGTTTAAGTGCGAGCCGACGGTGGCCGCATTTCAAACTTTATTGGACTAATTTGGTACAAATAAACAGCCCGATATAAATGGCGACCGAGACATCGTAAAGTTTTTATTGCTCTGCCGACTTTGCTGCCTCAATTTGGGGCAATCAACCAATCAAGCTCTCGTTCGGTCACAGGTGTCAACTTAGGTAATCCCACCCGGCGCGATTTATAACCGAACGAATTTGATTTCGATTGTGACGCGAGTGATTCTAGAAATCCGTTTCCGATTTATAGCGGAGTCGATGATGGTTGCGACTCGCGGTCGCCATTTTGCTTACATATGTCGTCACAATACCGCGTAATAAACGCCGTGTCGCGTGTGATATTTATGAAAACTAGGTGAAACTAGAATCGAGTGAATCAGGCTTCGAAACCATGTCTGACGGAAGTTCAAAATAAAGCTTCAGTCGCGTTTCTAAACTCACCTTACAACGCAACAAGTCTGATTGTTACGAAACTTTATGAGTGCAACGTCACAATGATATTTATGATGTGCAATGGGTCAAGTACAAGGGCACTTATCCTGACTTCTATCAGGGTTATTATAGGTCACATTTACGAGGGTGACCTGTAGTAAACTCAGGTCACAAAATCGCATCGAAGGGTATTTATATCGCAGTATTATACAGTTCCTGGTAAACCATCCGAGCATATAGCGCTATTTAACGGTCGTAACTTGTGAATTTATTTTAATGACTCATCATTACTATGCACGGTATGTGGCGCAATATATAAGGACGGTTGGTTGGTTGGTTCCTATACAACATGTCGTTGAACAACCAACCGACCAGTTTGGCTCGGTTTTAAACCTGGAACCGAGAAACAAATAAACTCGGGAAATCGCGGCTTCGAGCGTAGGACAAAACACAGCGAACTAATTCGAACTCTCCCACTATGACGTAACACACGCGGAACGCCCGCCCCTTATAATCGGGAAGTTTGTTAAATTGACCAACCAGCAATCAGCAACAACTTCAACGACTTGCAAGCACGGGTGACCACATATGTATGTGGGGGGTTCCCCCTGCCTATATGTGGGTTTTCTTTCATCACATTACAATACTTGTGGTTGTGGTGATGTAATCTCCACGAGACATTTCCCGGTGACATCAACGCGTAAACAATGTGTATTTACACGTCATAGAAGAAGCACAAGGACATTAAGTTTTAATGTTCGTAATTAATGGAAAGTAATCGAGTAATCGATGATTTATTTGTTGCATTTCTCATTATACTGTCCCCAGTCAAACAATTCGATGTTGAATTATGATAAACCCATCTCGGTTCTACATTAAGGGGGAAGTTATAATTCGGACACACACACGTCGATTTACCACAAAGACCAGTGAAAAATTATTAACTTCGCAGCAACTGAATCGCTTAAAACCATATCGCCATTTATGGTATTTTATCAACCGAGCAAAGTTTCGAACCAATGATGGGTTCAAGACTAGGAATGATTTTTTTGCTTATCGGTGGCGTTAACCATTAGGCCACACAACCTTACTATATTAATGGTATTACCTCGGTAACTTAGAAGGATAAAATTTAAATTTGTTTTTTTTTTCGCAGAAGGCGACCCAACCAAACATTGGCTGACCGCCAGTGGGCGCAAGAAACGCGTGCCGTACACAAAGTACCAACTACTAGAGTTAGAGAAAGAATTTCATTTCAATCAATATCTTTCACGTGAGAGGCGATTGGAGGTGAGAAGTATAATTGGTGTGGATGGTTGGTTTATTTATATCCTCGTGGATGGGAAGCCAGGCTTTATCCATGAGAATTCATTTAAACATCAAACAGAGCACACCCAACACCCCCGC
>CH001151.1:2908-13654 GCA_000149265.1 Ciona savignyi | reverse complement strand
CCCACAGGTCGCCAAATCGGTAAAGCTGAGCGACCGACAAGTGAAGATTTGGTTCCAAAATCGACGAATGAAATGGAAGAAGGAACGACGTGAGGAACGACTGAGGGATGACCATCACCCGATGCCGGGGATCCACCACCCGGGAGTTCCCCACCACGGAATGCCAGCTCATTACACCAGCACAGCTGCAGCACTGGCAGCGGCAGGGATCGGTCATTTGAACCCCCACCCATTCACCAACCAGCCGCCCATGGTGACGGATATGACGTACGGCTACGCACCGTCGCCCGCCATTCCAGCTCCAGGGCGCCACCACGGGGTGAACCAGATGGCCGCAGTCGACTTCTTCACGAGCTGGCATCACCAGTACTCTGTCCCCCCACGTGACCCCACCAACCCCGCCTTACAACTCGGGTGCATGTACAACTGACGTCAGCACATGACGTCACCGGGTTCAGTGAAGCGTGAAACACGGCGGCCATGTTTGAGCCCAATATTATAATGAACACGACATGTCGCTTGAAACATGTTCCTTTATTTTCTCGTTTCCTTCTTAACTTTATATCATATTTCATTCCGGATTACGCAATCCGTAGTGCATCATGCTAATAACGTACAGCATCACGCATGCCAACCTACCGGAGGAATGTTGGAATCCATTGGTTTTCAGCCACTGGAGGCGCTATTGACCACATTTGTGAGTTTTGTGGTTTATCGCCGTGTTGAATTATGGGATGCAATCATGACGTCATGGCCTGAGCGAGTTCGCTTTCGCGGAATTGTTGATGTTCGATCAGTTTGCTGCCGAACATTCGAGAAACTTATTGTTGTGGTTATTACGAAACAATAACATAAAGCTCGTGACGCAACAATCAAAACCGCGCGGGCGCGATAATAGGAAATCGTCGATAATGAGTCAAATCACGTGGTTTCGGTGCAAACTCCATCCCATTGTTCCTAACAATCGATCCATTGTTTCTGATGCCAATAAAGATTTGATTGTTGGAATGAGGAAACTGGGAGAATTGAAACTCAACGCCGAGAGGCTTCGAGAATCTTCCATCAGTATCTGGGCTTGCGATGTCTGCTATGTAATATGGTTGAAACGTGGGCACCATACACTGCAGCATGGTACATACTGGTGTGGCATCAACACATTGGAAACTTTGTGGTCGCGAATTATTCTTTCGCGTCGGTTTGTGTAACATAGGAAATTCTTATGACAGAGATCGAGCTTAAAATTAAATTTCTCGAAATGAAAACTCAACTATTTTAAACAACAATCGTGTGAAAAGCGGAGACGATTCCGTTCAAATAGGTTTTCAATGGTGGGAATATTTCAGATTTAGCTATTGTGATGTCATATTGCGCGCTATTGTGATGTGTCCTGTTAAGGTTTAATAAATATTTGAAACCATTCAGTGAATTTCAACATCTAAGTATGACATGTGGAATAATGGTGGGTTTGTGCATGCTGGTGTATTATACATAATGTGGTCGCATGGGAGGTCGCCGACCATGTATATCAGTGTAAGTGGGGTTGGTAACGTATTGAGGTTCATATTCTGCATAGCATGCTTGTGTATCATGGGAAGCCTGGCCCACAGTTATGCGGGTGGAGACTTCCCCGGAGATAATTGTCGCTTCCTCGGTCTATTGTTTCCGCTGCCACGTTGGAAGAAACCGCATCACGCGACATATGCTTCCATTCCTTTGTTGCGTCACAATCTCTGGCTCTTGTGGCTTGTGCGCATGCGCGGAGGTGGGTGAAAGTTTGTTCAAATATTTGTGATTTTGCTTGCTGTGGTTGAAATGACGTCGTGGCCATTATACCACGCACGGGGGCTAACAGGGGGCCTCTATGGCTGCTTGATTATCTGTTGGAAATATTACGATGTTTGTGTAAAAAAGGGGGTTTAATAAAAAAACGAACTTTTGATTTGAATGATGTTAAATTATGGCGATGGTTAAAGCAACTGACTTGCACACAGAATACAACTCATGAAGTCATGGGGTCCTCAGTTCGATGCTCGGCCCGAATAAAAAAAATAATAATTAAAAAGCAGGTCACGCGAGAACCGATCCCATAACCTTCCGCTTCCCGCAGTTTGAGCCGAGCTGACATCGCTGAGATCATGATGAACGAGATGATGGACGAGCAGGGATCGTTCAATGAGGAGGAAGATCACCAGAGTCCGGATCATCGGATGTTGGACTTCATGCAGATGATGCATCGATCTCGCAGTGACGTAGAACCCGTGCGCGATGAAGTGGAACCATCGGCGAAACCGGCTGCTGACGTCAAGCCAGTTGCTGACGTCAAGCCAGTTGCTGACGTCAAACCTGTTGCTGACGTCAAGCCTGTTGCTGACGTCAAACCTGCTGCTGACGTCAAACCTGCTGCTGACGTCAAACCAGTTGCTGACGTCAAACCTAAAAAGGATGAAACCGCGCACAAAGCTTCGTTCGACCGAGAAGCGTTGATGGAAAAGTTGATGAGAGACAGATTCATGGTTTGTTGTTGAAGTTTATTAATATAACATCTCTTATTTAGTTTCAGACCCATGATCCCTAGTTCTCCAACCCTAACCTGGATTCGAACCCAGGATCCCTGGTTCTCCAACTTTGACTTGGATTCGAACCCAGGATACCTGGTTCTCCAACTCTGGCCTGGATTCGAACCCAGGATCCCTGGTTCTCCAACCCTGGCATGGATTCGAACCCAGGATCCCTGGTTCTCCAACCCTGGCCTGGATTCGAACCCAGGATCCCTGGTTCTCCAACCCTGGCCTGGATTCGAATCCAGGATCCCTGGTTCTCCAACTCTGGCCTGGATTCGAACCCAGGATCCCTGGTTCTCCAACTCTGGCCTGGATTTGAACCCAGGATCCCTGGTTCTCCAACTCTGACTTGGATTCGAACCCAGGATCCCTGGTTCTCCAACCCTGGCCTGGATTCGAATCCAGGATCCCTGGTTCTCCAACTCTGGCCTGGATTCGAACCCAGGATCCTTGGTTCCCAACTCTGACTTGAATTCGAACCCAGGATCCTTGGTTCTCCAACCCTGGCCTGGATTCGAATCCAGGATCCCTGGTTCTCCAACCCTGGCCTGGATTCGAACCCAGGATCCTTGGTTCTCCAACTCTGACTTGGATTCGAACCCAGGATCCTTGGTTCTCCAACCCTGGCCTGGATTCGAACCCAGGATCCTTGGTTCTCCAACTCTGACTTGGATTCGAACCCAGGATCCCTGGTTCTCCAACCCTGGCCTGGATTCGAATCCAGGATCCCTGGTTCTCCAACTCTGGCCTGGATTCGAACCCAGGATCCTTGGTTCTCCAACCCTGGCCTGGATTCGAATCCAGGATCCCTGGTTCTCCAACTCTGGCCTGGATTCGAACCCAGGATCCTTGGTTCTCCAACCCTGGCCTGGATTCGAACCCAGGATCCCTGGTTCTCCAACCCTGGCCTGGATTCGAATCCAGGATCCCTGGTTCTCCAACCCTGGCCTGGATTCGAACCCAGGATCCCTGGTTCTCCAACCCTGCCATGGATTCGAACCCAGGATCCCTGGTTCTCCAACCCTGGCCTGGATTCGAACCCAGGATCCCTGGTTCTCCAACCCTGGCCTGGATTCGAACCCAGGATCCCTGGTTCTCCAACTCTGGCCTGGATTCGAACCCAGGATCCCTGGTTCTCCTAAACATAAAACATTTTCCATAAACAAGAATATCACGTGATATAATAACGTTTGTGACGTTGCAGCAGAGAATGCAAATGGAGGAGGATGAGGATGAAAACGAAGAGGAGCAAGAGAACGACTCGTCCCATGAGGAGCATGCGGGGGAGCAGGACGAGGAGGAGCAGGATGAGCAGGAGCAAAATGAGCAGGAGGAGGAGGAGAAACCACTCCCCGCATCCACCAAGGACGAGAAATCATCCAACAAGGTCAAGGAAGACACCAGCGCTGCTGTGGCGAAACCCAAGGCTGATGCTCAGGTGATAACCATGGTGTGGGGGGTATTCGGGTCATAGGGGGTGTGGGTATTCGGGTCAGTTTCAAACCCGTGATGGGCTCGTTGAACGTCTTTATGTATGGAAGTCGGTATTTGTAACCGAGCAACATAATCGGTTCTGTGACATCGCGTGTTACTCAAGCGCGCCATCTTACGACCGATATTTATCATCCGAAAAGCAAGTTCGGCCTTCCATCACTTACAACGATTGCACTTTTATTACATTTGTGCAGTTTTGCTTTAAACTATCCCAACAAGATGCATTGGCACTCAATATTAAGTAGTGGAATTAAATGATGACGTAGATTGAATGATGACGTAGATTGAATGATGACGTAGATTGAATGATGACGTAGATTGAATGATGACGTAGATTGAATGATGACGTAGATTGAATGCTGACGTAGTTGAATGATGACGTAGTTGAATGATGACGAAGATAGAATGATGACGTAGATTTGTACAAGCATTACGCAATCTCACCCGACTATTAATAATTATATTTCTAATGTGAATATGAACGATTGGAATCATAATGTTTTATCGTGCTAAGGTTCCAACCCGTGATGGGCTCGGTCCTAAGTCCATTTTTATTAAGTTGGAATATGTATCGGGTCGCGTTAACCATTCGGCCACACGATCAAACATTGTTCGTTCGTGATGATAATTATCAGTGACTTTCATCCATATGCTCTTCGCTTCCCTCTGGTGGTGTAACCACGTCATCAATCCACAGGTTGAAGTGAAATCGAACGAAGTCGCGAAGCCATCGTCGAACGAACAAAAGATGCGTGACGTCATGGTTTCCAAGCTTCGCGATCTTCTGCAGAACATGAGAGCCAGCCAATAGGAATCGAGACATGGACATTCTGCCAAAAATATTAAAAAGACCAAAAAAATTTGATAAAAATCGAAAAATGACTATAAAATGTTCATCAGTGTGATAAGTTGAATCGCTCGAATATGACTGCCACTAAGAAATTAAATATAAAATGAAGTTTAGTATTCCAGGGCTCGAAATAAACATTTCACTATTTGCCCGTAATATCTCGCTGATTCGCTATTTCATGCGAATCGAGTTTATATTCTGTGACGTAACAATATCTACAGAGCCAGATTCGCTTCGTATTGTGACGTGTGAAACACATTGTACTCAGATTTATTCGGGAATTGGCGGAAATAAACGTTTGAACTTGCGGTGGTTGTTTGTTCGTTACAGCGAATAAGTTGCAGGATTAGGTCACGTGGATTGGTTGATTGGAGCTTCGCCTTTCAATCGAAAGGTTGCCGGTACGAAACTGGTCACTTACCTAGTCGGTTGTGTCCTTGGGTAAGGCACTTTACGGACATTGCCTGAACCCAGCGAATTAATGGGTTCTACCAAATTGAAAGAACGTGTCTATCATATACAACACACTGCAATAGCTCCGGTAACCCGACGATGGGCGCGAGGTGATCTGACGATTGCCCGTGTGTTAACCCCCTTGTTTTCCCATTTAATGGATAAACATGAATATTCGAACCCTATTTAATTGCATTAATATAATGGTTGCAGTGAATTAATTTTCACGTGATTCCTCCCTGTATAGAAACGGCTTTCGCAACCGAACGTCGAAGTCTGAATCGATAGTTGGAAATATTCCAATTCGAGGCTTCGGATTAACTTTACAACTGAAATTAAAACAACTGCGCTAATTGCGCATGGGACGTTGGAAACAGTTTAATCTCTTTCTAATCTCGTCCAAGTTTTCCAAATCGATGTAAATGGTTCGCGACAGATTTCAAACAATTAACCAAGTGAATAATAGTGTTGACCAATATATATTTTTTATATTTTATTTTCTGTAAAAAAATTTCTTTAAAAATTCAAAACAAATTGATTTTTAAACAAATTTATAAAAAATTGATTTTAAAAAAATTGATGAAAGGCAACACTGAAAATGACGTCACAATGCACCGCGCGAAGCCAAAAACTACAATCAGCGATTCTGTCCGGCTGGTGGTGGTTGCGCGAGGATTCGGTTCATTCGCGAGCAGTTACGATGGATGTGGGGGGGGGTTCAATAGTTGTTGCAGCTCTATTCGCGTGTCATATGAACACGATTACGACACTTCCGGTGGAGGTTAGACTCAGGTGCAGTGTGTGCGGAGGTTCAAAGTCGATCAGGCTCAGTATGCAGGTGCGCAGTATGCAGGTGCGCAGATATGATGTAGTGGGTACCATAGCACCATAGATGCTGATGGATCAAAGGATTTCAGTTCTAATTTCCTCGAAGCAGCTGATTCTGTACGATCCGATGCCTGAATCGACGTCGACGTAATTACTCAGCTTTCCGTCAGCACTTTGTGATGTGAGAATGAAACATCGCGCGTTTGTTTATGACGCCTTCCACACTACAGTGGCGCTTGTGACGTGTGAATGGTCTGTGTTATGTACGAGGATAGATGAATAGCGGTGCATTGTTCGTCATAAACATATTTATTTACAGGATTTTGTCGCGTGTTTGTAAACTGTGCAGCTTATTATTATGAACAAATAATAACGTATGGACGGTGGTAGGGGTGGTAGGCAGGATATGTCGGAACTATGCGGTGTACTGCGCATGCGCGGACTTGGTTACCACAAACAGCTTAAAGTGTGAGGGATTGAAATGAAATCGCTCAGTTAGGATGCTTTGGTGAAATGACGTAAAACAAAGTTGAAACACTTCCGGTCACCCGTGTCACTGGGCGTCAAAACGTGATTGTCGTAACAAATATGTTGTGACGTCATAAGAGTTACGCTGACTACAGGATTCAAGCAAGTCGCGATGGACGAAGTTTGTATTATTACTTGCGGGAATTCAGCGTTGAAATGGCGCAACGTCGGGGATTCCCCTGATACGCGATGAGCTGGTATGAAGTGTGAGGTGTTAATATATTTTCCACTAGATTGAGAAGTTTATTTTTTATTATTCACCGAGCTAAGGTTCGATCCCATGATTGGCTTGTCACTGCGTTTTTGTGGAGCAGTTTGTGTGTGACTCGGTCGCGCTAACCATTCGGTCACGTGGTCCTTCTTAGCCTTGTTGTTACTGCTAGGGTTGTTGGCGCCATTGTGCGGAAATGGGTTTGATTCTCGAAGTTCTTTGCGTATTGTGTGACGTCACTATTGGTATTTACAACGTAGTTGTCACGTCATTCGTGTACCGAGGGCTTTCAATATGGATCAAATTCAAGAAATCGTGACACGAATGAAACGCATGAAACGCAGCGAAACGGACATAAACGCACCGAAACGCCTGAAACGCATGATACGCATGAAACGCACGGTATACACGACTCCATTAATTATTTACAGGTTGTTGTTGTGCGATGGGAAATTGGGCTTCGCGTGACATTTAGCCGTTTCGTGCAAATTGATTGACTTTGTCGTTGTGGAAGTATGTAGTGTGTGGGGATGGTTGGGTGTGTGGGGGGGGGGAGTAACACAGGGGGTCGTTGTGCTTTCATGCAATTCACCGTGACGTATACATTCGATTGACATGCTATATGCAAATTAGATGATTATATTACCTTCCTCAGATATGCTGATGGTGAATTAAATATTTTTGTTTCGTCATTTTCTTTACAATGGAGGCAAAGCAACGTGGAATGGAAGGCGAATCCAGGATCGCGCGGAAGCGGTTGAAGCGACAATTGGTGAATTGGATGATTAGAATCGCCACCGCGGTCGCTTTGTTGACGTCACTGGTGGTTTTATTGCTCGCGTTTGGAAGATTGAAATACCGCCCTCATGCGGTGATGCAGGAACAGATCAAAGTTTCGATCCAAGTTCTCCCGGAAGTGAGGTATCACTACGAATTCGAGTCCATCGATATCTACAATGGTGGTAGTCTGCGGGCGACACGTCATAGACGAAGTTCTGACATCATACCACGTCATCCGATGTCTGTTGACGTCAATGCTGACGTCACAGGGTCGTGGCCGAACGGACTGACCACTGGAGGGATATATTCAATCGAGAATGAAATAGCGGTCAGCACGACGGTGGGGGGTGATGACGTAATGATGACGTTGGATGACGCGATGAAACACGGGAACGGGACGGTGTTCGAACGAACCAAGGCGTTTTGCGAGGCGTCGATATCAGATGGGTATGCTGGTCATGTGTGTCGTGTGTCCCATTGATCAATGGAGACGATGCTTTTCTCGCTAAACTGTGGTTTCGGGAGCAACTGTGATTGTGATTGTATTTAGATGGGGATGCCTGTAAATACTACGGGATCGCTTGGAGCGCTTGGATCACTTGGATTGCTATGGAAAGTCATTTTAACCCTGTCCCAAACACTAATTTCAACCCCAGAACTAACTTTAACCCCAACCCCAACATTAATATCATAATCTTTATTTCAGTGAGAGAAGTTTTCTCCAAGGCTTTTGTAATTACGAAGTATAGTAAGTGCTTCAAGCGCTCCTGTAGTATTTAGAGGTGCCGTTCAGATGGTCACACTCGGCTCTGTGCATGAGGTTAATACGCACACGTGTCCACAGAAACAACGCAACGCATAACGCAAGCGAGGGCGGGCACGGCAAGCATGACGCGTGCAAGACGGAACGCGATTCAGGTCTTCCGGCGTTGTGGACGATTCTCTACATTTTCGTTGTTCTTTTCCTGTTTATAGGTGAGATGGGTGTTATCATGGCCGCCATGTTATGACGTCATAATGCATTGCATTCCAGCGTTGGCGATCATCTGCGACGACTTCTTCGTTCCGTCACTAGAGGCGATATCGGAGCGGTTGAATCTCAGTGATGACGTAGCAGGCGCTACTTTCATGGCCGCGGGTTCCTCCGCGCCGGAACTATTTACTTCGATTGCCGGTATCGGAGCCGGAAGTGACGTCGGCGTTGGAACAATCGTAGGGTGAGTCTGTTGCTGACGTCAGCAAGAATTCGCATTATGACGCAGATAGTTGCATATCGGGATGACGTCATAAACTTCGTTGGACATTGTTACGTCACTAATTGACGTTTGTTTGTCGTGTTCCTATGAATCGACATTCGAAAATTTAAAAATTCGAATTCGATTGTTATAAACAAATTATTGTAACATCGATAGACGTTTCATTAGTTTGTTCTTCTAAAATATCCTGACGTTTAAAAAAAGATATCATAATACAATATTTTATATCAATTAATTAAACATCATTCTCGATTCCATTTCCCCCGTGACATCTAAATACGATGGTTTCAATGGAATTCATTAATTTATTAAGTTTCGCAAATTGAGGTCTGAATCATTCATGCGCCCCCGCGTGGTATGTCCGTAAATCAGCTGACGACGCTTGTAATACATGGATAATAGGAGATGCCTGAAATAGCGATAATAAATAATTAAAGTCGAATGAGCGAACAATTAATCCTAAATTACCTTGTTTTTCGCTGAAATATTAATTCGAACGTATAACTAACTCTTGCAGGACGGTATGAAACAAATGTGGAAATATTTCTTGAAATTCAATTCCATGCTTTATACGACGACGTAACTCTTCACGGACTTCTATATGCAAATAAGCTGTAAATTAAAAAGTACTAAATTAAAATTCTAGAGTAATTTGCATAATTAATGAATCTCCGATGCAACACCAAACATACAGGCCGCCAAGTGGTAAATATAGGCAACCACAAAAATTGTTAAAACGTGAAAGTTTTAAATATTTGTCTGTCGTGTTTCAATTGTTTTAAATCAACAACATTTTGTTTCCAGATCTGCCGTCTTCAATCTGTTGGTCATTATTGCTCTGACATCAGCATTGGCTGGACGGGTAAGTTTTGATGGATGGGATTTACCTTTATATTTAAAGTGTAGCCGTGCACTAAACCTGAAGTAATGAACTGACCACACAAGTCTGATTGAAAGTCAAGTCTGATTATCCACACACTGTAATAGCTCCAGCAACTCGACTGAGGGCATGAGGTGTATTATTGTGCCCGACTGTGGACATGAGGTGTATTACTGTGCTCGACTGTGGACATCAGGTGTATTACTGTGCCCGACTGTGGACATGAGGTATATTGCTGTGCTCGACTGTGGACATCAGGTGTATTACTGTGCCCGACTGTGGACATGAGGTGTATTACTGTGCTCGATTGTGGACATGTGGTGTGTTACTGTGCTCGACTGTGGACATGAGGTGTATTACTGTGCCCGACTGTGGGCATGAGGTGTATTACTGTGCTCGACTGTGAGCATGAGGTGTATTACTGTGCTTGGCTGTGGGCATGAGGCGTATTACTGTGCTCGACTGTGGACATGAGGTGTATTATTGTGCTCGACTGTGGGCATGAGGTGTATTACTGTGCTCGGCTGTGGACATGAGGTGTATTATTGTGCTCGACTGTGGACATGAAGTGTATTATTGTGCTGGACTGTGAGCATGAAGTGTATTACTGTGCTCGACTGTGGACATGAAGTGTATTACTGTGCCCGACTGTGGGCATGAGGTGTATTACTGTGCTCGACTGTGGACATGAAGTGTATTACTGTGCTGGACTGTGAGCATGAAGTGTATTATTGTGCTGGACTGTGAGCATGAAGTGTATTACTGTGCTGGACTGTGAGCATGAGGTGTATTACTGTGCTCGACTGTGGACATGAAGTGTATTACTGTGCCCGACTGTGGGCATGAAGTGTATTACTGTGCTCGACTGTGGACATGAAGTGTATTACTGTGCTGGACTGTGAGTA
>CH001156.1:23093-35867 GCA_000149265.1 Ciona savignyi | reverse complement strand
TCCAATGATTCCAATCGTGAACTGTATGTACGAATATTGCTGCCATTACCCGCGAGGAGGTTTTTTCCGGGTTTGTTGGTGCGACGTTCAAGTCCTGTAGGGGGAAGAACGCTGATTTCGGCTCCCGTATCAACCAGCAAATTGCGACCTGACAATCTATCCCAAACGTAGAAAAGGCTGCGTTCTGTGCCGACCGTCGCAGCAGCTATGGACGGTCGGCTCTGCAGTTTCCCTGAAACGCACAAGGAGGGCGACATTGACGCGCTTTGTTTCCGAAACTACGGTGAAAGAAGCAGATGGCGTCAGTGTCGATTTCTCTGGCTGGTTGTGGGCGAAACCTACGGCTTTGTACTTTCGAAATAAAGATGTCCACGTCCTCTCGGCCTGCCAATAATAATTCGTCAGCCTGCCTTGCTAAATTGCGATTATCGACAAAATCCTGAGAAGCTAGGACCGTTCTTATGTTGGCAGGCATACGTTCTAAGAATAACTCCCGGAAAAGGAAGCATTCCTTCTCCTTACCCAGCAGGGCCAGCATTTCATCCATGAGTGAGGATGGCATTCGGTCACCCAAAGGCGGCATGTGGAGCAGTCGCTTTGCTCTCTGTGACTGCGTCAGGCAGAAAACACTGATCAATCGCTCTTTGATTGCCTGATACTTTTCTTTTTCGGGCGGATTTTCAAGTAAATCAAGCAGGCGGCATGCCGTACTTTGGTCCAACGCCGCTACGACATGAAAATATTTTGTCTGATCCGCCGAGATGTTCTTTAGAGCAAATTGCGCCTCCGTTTGTTGAAACCATACTCGTGGCTGGCCTGTCCAGAACGTGGGCAGTTTAAGGGCTACGGCGTTTTCCTGTTCTAGGCTCATAATATAATTCATTCAGAAAATAATCGTTTCTGAAACGTCGAGGGTCACCAATGTAGCGTACTGCACTGTGTTCTTTGTGCGGGCGACTTTGTAATGAACTCTCTGCGACAATACAACACACGAAAAGACGGTAACAAGAAAAAGGCATTATTAACGCTTCGTTGAACACGTCGCCACAACCTAACCATTTGATTTCGTTAGCAATTTTTAACAATATCTCAAAAGCTTTTTCAGTAAAATATCTTTTGGGTTGGGCAAACGATTTTAAAATCGTCGGGATGTTTTTCTAACAAAATTAAAATGCCTCGACCCGGGATTGAACCAGGGACCTTTAGATCTTCAGTCTAACGCTCTCCCGACTGAGCTATCGAGGCAACTACTGGCCAGTACGGGGATCGAACCCGCGACATTCGCGTTATTAGCACGACGCTCTAACCAACTGAGCTAACCGGCCCGTACGAACGGTTCATAGTGATTAAGCACCGGATCAACCAATCAAATAATACTATGCGCTGGTCAGAGGTGGTTGATCATTTTTGAATGGTATTCATTTCTTATCGTACTTTTGCATTAATCAACCCTACGCTGTCATGAAACTAAATTTTGCTTAATGGCAGCCAACTTTCGACCGAGCAATAATCAATGCTCTTTCTTACCTTTCATACATACTCACGTGAAACATTTAGAAAAGGTGTAACATATTTGGAGATGTAAAACATTTGGAAATGTCTTTACTTTGACATTGTTACATAAGTAAAACTCAAATGACAACCAAGCTCTAAATTGAAACGAATGTGATCTAATGATTGCAGGACGAGAAAGCGTGGGCAATCAAGGATAATGGCACGTGCTCTATAAGATATTGTAACGGTGACATATGCAAGCATTAAGCGACTCTTATTGTGTACACAAAAACCTTCAACAAAGAATTTTCCGCGCGTGTGTTTAACTCAAATATCCGAGAAACAATCTGTTTTCATATAGGAAGTGTGATAATCCAAGTCAGGATGGCCGAGGGGTCTAAGGCGCCAGACTCAAGAACCGAGGTTCTTCGCCGATGTCTTTACTTTGACATTGTTACATAAGTAAAACTCAAATGACAACCAAGCTCTAAACGGAAACGAATGTGACCTAATGAATGCAGGACGAGAAAGCGTGGGCAATCAAGGATAATGGCACGTGCTCTATAAGATATTGTAACGGTGACATATGCAAGCATTAAGCGACTGTTATGGTGTACACAAAAACCTTCAACAAAGAATTTTCCGCGCGTGTGTTTAACCCAAATATCCGAGAAACTATCTGTTTTCATATAGGGAAGTGTGATAATCCAAGTCAGGATGGCCGAGTGGTCTAAGGCGCCAGACTCAAGAACCGAGGTTCTTCGCCGACATGAGGTGTTGAGTATTCTGGTCTCCGAATGGAGGCGTGGGTTCGAATCCCACTTCTGACAAAATTTTGAAATCACGAATAATTAGGCTTTTATAACTGAAATCTATGGATAACTTTTTTAAGTATCCCAAGGAAGACTTTAAAAATCAATTCTATATTAAAAACAATTTAACATAATAACATTTAAGTTGTGCACAATATATTTTACCTAACCATTTGATTTCGTTAGCAATTTTTAACAGTATCTCAAAAGCATTTTTCAGTAAAATAACTTTTGGGTTGGGCAAACGATTTTAAAATCGTCGGGATGTTTTTCTAACAAAATTAAAATGCCTCGACCCGGGATTGAACCAGGGACCTTTAGATCTTCAGTCTAACGCTCTCCCGACTGATCTATCGAGGCAACTACTGGCCAGTACGGGGATCGAACCCGCGACATTCGCGTTATTAGCACGGCGCTCTAACCAACTGAGCTAACCGGCCCGTACGAACGGTTTATAGTGATTAAGCACCGGATCAACCAATCAAATAATACTATGCGCTGGTCAGAGGTGGTTGATCATTTTTGAATGGTATTCATTTCTTATCGTACTTTTGCATTAATCAACCCTACGCTGTCATGAAACTAAATTTTGCTTAATGGCAGCCAACTTTCGCCCGAGCAATAATCAATGCTCTTTCTTACCTTTCATACATACTCACGTGAAACATTTAGAAAAGGTGTAACATATTTGGAGATGTAAAACATTTGGAAATGTCTTTACTTTGACATTGTTACATAAGTAAAACTCAAATGACAACCAAGCTCTAAATTGAAACGAATGTGACCTAATGATTGCAGGACGAGAAAGCGTGGGCAATCAAGGATAATGGCACGTGCTCTATAAGATATTGTAACGGTGACATATGCAAGCATTAAGCGACTGTTATGGTGTACACAAAAACCTTCAACAAAGAATTTTCCGCGCGTGTGTTTAACCCAAATATCCGAGAAACTATCTGTTTTCATATAGGAAGTGTGATAATCCAAGTCAGGATGGCCGAGTGGTCTAAGGCGCCAGACTCAAGAACCGAGGTTCTTCGCCGACATGAGGTGTTGAGTATTCTGGTCTCCGAATGGAGGCGTGGGTTCGAATCCCACTTCTGACAAAATTTTGAAATCACGAATAATTAGGCTTTTATAACTGAAATCTATGGATAACTTTTTTAAGTATCCCAAGGAAGACTTTAAAAATCAATTCTATATTAAAAACAATTTAACATAATAACATTTAAGTTGTGCACAATATATTTTACCTAACCATTTGATTTCGTTAGCAATTTTTAACAGTATCTCAAACGCTTTTTCAGTAAAATATCTTTTGGGTTGGGCAAACGATTTTAAAATCGTCGGGATGTTTTTCTAACAAAATTAAAATGCCTCGACCCGGGATTGAACCAGGGACCTTTAGATCTTCAGTCTAACGCTCTCCCGACTGAGCTATCGAGGCAACTACTGGCCAGTACGGGGATCGAACCGGCGACATTCACGTTATTACCACGACGCTCTAACCAACTGAGCTAACCGGCCCGTACGAACGGTTCATAGTGATTAAGCACCGGATCAACCAATCAAATAATACTATGCGCTGGTCAGAGGTGGTTGATCATTTTTGAATGGTATTCATTTCTTATCGTACTTTTGCATTAATCAACCCTACGCTGTCATGAAACTAAATTTTGCTTAATGGCAGCCAACTTTCGCCCGAGCAATAATCAATGCTCTTTCTTACCTTTCATACATACTCACGTGAAACATTTAGAAAAGGTGTAACATATTTGGAGATGTAAAACATTTTGGAAATGTCTTTACTTTGACATTGTTACATAAGTAAAACTCAAATGACAACCAAGCTCTAAATTGAAACGAATGTGACCTAATGATTGCAGGACGAGAAAGCGTGGGCAATCAAGGATAATGGCACGTGCTCTATAAGATATTGTAACGGTGACATATGCAAGCATTAAGCGACTCTTATTGTGTACACAAAAACCTTCAACAAAGAATTTTCCGCGCGTGTGTTTAACTCAAATATCCGAGAAACTATCTGTTTTCATATAGGAAGTGTGATAATCCAAGTCAGGATGGCCGAGTGGTCTAAGGGCGCCCCCCTCAGAACCGAGGTTCTTCGCCGATGTCTTTACTTTGACATTGCTACATAAGTAAAACTCAAATGACAACCAAGCTCTAAACTGAAACGAATGTGACCTAATGAATGCAGGACGAGAAAGCGTGGGCAATCAAGGATAATGGCACGTGCTCTATAAGATATTGTAACGGTGACATATGCAAGCATTAAGCGACTGTTATGGTGTACACAAAAACCTTCAACAAAGAATTTTCCGCGCGTGTGTTTAAACCAAATATCCGAGAAACTATCTGTTTTCATATAGGAAGTGTGATAATCCAAGTCAGGATGGCCGAGTGGTCTAAGGCGCCAGACTCAAGAACCGAGGTTCTTCGCCGACATGAGGTGTTGAGTATTCTGGTCTCCGAATGGAGGCGTGGGTTCGAATCCCACTTCTGACAATATTTTAAAATCACGAATAATTAGGCTTTTTTAACTGAAATCTATGGATAACTTTTTTAAGTATCCCAAGGAAGACTTTAAAAATCAATTCTATATTAAAAACAATTCAACATAATAACATTTAAGTTGTGCACAATATATTTTACCTAACCATTTGATTTCGTTAGCAATTTTTAACAGTATCGCGAAAGCATTTTTCAGTAAAATAACTTTTGGGTTGGGCAAACGATTTTAAAATCGTCGGGATGTTTTTCTAACAAAATTAAAATGCCTCGACCCGGGATTGAACCAGGGAACTTTAGATCTTCAGTCTAACGCTCTCCCGACTGAGCAATCGAGGCAACTACTGGCCAGTACGGGGATCGAACCCGCGACATTCGCGTTATTAGCACGACGCTCTAACCAACTGAGCTAACCGGCCCGTACGAACGGTTTATAGTGATTAAGCACCGGATCAACCAATCAAATAATACTATGCGCTGGTCAGAGGTGGTTGATAATTTTTGAATGGTATTCATTTCTTATCGTACTTTTGCATTAATCAACCCTACGCTGTCATGAAACTAAATTTTGCTTAATGGCAGCCAACTTTCGCCCGAGCAATAATCAATGCTCTTTCTTACCTTTCATACATACTCACGTGAAACATTTAGAAAAGGTGTAACATATTTGGAGATGTAAAACATTTGGAAATGTCTTTACTTTGACATTGTTACATAAGTAAAACTCAAATGACAACCAAGCTCTAAATTGAAACGAATGTGACCTAATGATTGCAGGACGAGAAAGCGTGGGCAATCAAGGATAATGGCACGTGCTCTATAAGATATTCTAACGGTGACATATGCAAGCATTAAGCGACTCTTATTGTGTACACAAAAACCTTCAACAAAGAATTTTCCGCGCGTGTGTTTAACTCAAATATCCGAGAAACTATCTGTTTTCATATAGGAAGTGTGATAATCCAAGTCAGGATGGCCGAGTGGTCTAAGGCGCCAGACTCAAGAACCCAGGTTCTTCACCGATGTCTTTACTTTGACATTGTTACATAAGTAAAACTCAAATGACAACCAAGCTCTAAACTAAAACGAATGTGACCTAATGAATGCAGGACGAGAAAGCGTGGGCAATCAAGGATAATGGCACGTGCTCTATAAGATATTGTAACGGTGACATATGCAAGCATTAAGCGACTGTTATGGTGTACACAAAAACCTTCAACAAAGAATTTTCCGCGCGTGTGTTTAACCCAAATATCCGAGAAACTATCTGTTTTCATATAGGAAGCGTGATAATCCAAGTCAGGATGGCCGAGTGGTCTAAGGCGCCAGACTCAAGAACCGAGGTTCTTCGCCGACATGAGGTGTTGAGTATTCTGGTCTCCGAATGGAGGCGTGGGTTCGAATCCCACTTCTGACAATATTTTAAAATCACGAATAATTAGGCTTTTTTAACTGAAATCTATGGATAACTTTTTTAAGTATCCCAAGGAAGACTTTAAAAATCAATTCTATATTAAAAACAATTCAACATAATAACATTTAAGTTGTGCACATTATATTTTACCTAACCATTTGATTTCGTTAGCAATTTTTAACAGTATCTCAAAAGCATTTTTCAGTAAAATAACTTTTGGGTTGGGCAAACGATTTTAAAATCGTCGGGATGTTTTTCTAACAAAATTAAAATGCCTCGACCCGGGATTGAACCAGGGACCTTTAGATCTTCAGTCTAACGCTCTCCCGACTGAGCTATCGAGGCAACTACTGGCCAGTACGGGGATCGAACCCGCGACATTCGCGTTATTAGCACGACGCTCTAACCAACTGAGCTAACCGGCCCGTACGAACGGTTTATAGTGATTAAGCACCGGATCAACCAATCAAATAATACTATGCGCTGGTCAGAGGTGGTTGATCATTTTTGAATGGTATTCATTTCTTATCGTACTTTTGCATTAATCAACCCTACGCCGTCATGAAACTAAATTATGCTTAATGGCAGCCAACTTTCGCCCGAGCAATAATCAATGCTCTTTCTTACCTTTCATACATACTCACGTGAAACATTTAGAAAAGGTGTTACATATTTGGAGATGTAAAACATTTGGAAATGTCTTTACTTTGACATTGTTACATAAGTAAAACTCAAATGACAACCAAGCTCTAAATTGAAACGAATGTGACCTAATGATTGCAGGACGAGAAAGCGTGGGCAATCAAGGATAATGGCACGTGCTCTATAAGATATTGTAACGGTGACATATGCAAGCATTAAGCGACTCTTATTGTGTACACAAAAACCTTCAACAAAGAATTTTCCGCGCGTGTGTTTAACTCAAATATCCGAGAAACTATCTGTTTTCATATAGGAAGTGTGATAATCCAAGTCAGGATGGCCGAGTGGTCTAAGGCGCCAGACTCAAGAACCGAGGTTCTTCGCCGATGTCTTTACTTTGACATTGCTACATAAGTAAAACTCAAATGACAACCAAGCTCTAAACTGAAACGAATGTGACCTAATGAATGCAGGACGAGAAAGCGTGCGCAATCAAGGATAATGGCACGTGCTCTATAAGATATTGTAACGGTGACATATGCAAGCATTAAGCGACTGTTATGGTGTACACAAAAAACTTCAACAAAGAATTTTCCGCGCGTGTGTTTAACCCAAATATCCGAGAAACTATCTGTTTTCATATAGGAAGTGTGATAATCCAAGTCAGGATGGCCGAGTGGTCTAAGGCGCCAGACTCAAGAACCGAGGTTCTTCGCCGACATGAGGTGTTGAGTATTCTGGTCTCCGAATGGAGGCGTGGGTTCGAATCCCACTTCTGACAATATTTTAAAATCACGAATAATTAGGATTTTTTAACTGAAATCTATGGATAACTTTTTTAAGTATCCCAAGGAAGACTTTAAAAATCAATTCTATATTAAAAACAATTCAACATAATAACATTTAAGTTGTGCACAATATATTTTACCTAACCATTTGATTTCGTTAGCAATTTTTAACAGTATCTCAAAAGCATTTTTCAATAAAATAACTTTTGGGTTGGGCAAACGATTTTAAAATCGTCGGGATGTTTTTCTAACAAAATTAAAATGCCTCGACCCGGGATTGAACCAGGGACCTTTAGATCTTCAGTCTAACGCTCTCCCGACTGAGCTATCAAGGCAACTACTGGCCAGTACGGGGATCGAACCCGCGACATTCGCGTTATTAGCACGACGCTCTAACCAACTGAGCTAACCGGCCCGTACGAACGGGTTATAGTGATTAAGCACCGGATCAACCAATCAAATAATACTATGCGCTGGTCAGAGGTGGTTGATCATTTTTGAATGGTATTCATTTCTTATCGTACTTTTGCATTAATCAACCCTACGCTGTCATGAAACTAAATTTTGCTTAACGGCAGCCAACTTTCGCTCGAGCAATAATCAATGCTCTTTCTTACCTTTCATACATACTCACGTGAAACATTTAGAAAATGTGTAACATATTTGGAGATGTAAAACATTTGGAAATGTCTTTACTTTGACATTGTTACATAAGTAAAACTCAAATGACAACCAAGCTCTAAATTGAAACGAATGTGACCTAATGATTGCAGGACGAGAAAGCGTGGGCAATCAAGGATAATGGCACGTGCTCTATAAGATATTGTAACGGTGACATATGCAAGCATTAAGCGACTCTTGCATTGATGTACACAAAAACCTTCAACAAAGAATTTTCCGCGCGTGTGTTTAACTCAAATATCGCTCGAGAAACTATCTGTTTTCATATAGGAAGTGTGATAATCCAAGTCAGGATGGCCGAGTGGTCTAAGGCGCCAGACATCAAGAACCGAGGTTCATTCGCCGATGTCTTTACTTTGACATTGCTACATAAGTAAAACTCAAATGACAACCAAGCTCTAAACTGAAACGAATGTGACCTATTGAATGCAGGACGAGAAAGCGTGGGCAATCAAGGATAATGGCACGTGCTCTATAAGATATTGTAACGGTGACATATGCAAGCATTAAGCGACTGTTATGGTGTACACAAAAACCTTCAACAAAGAATTTTCCGCGCGTGTGTTTAACCCAAATATCCGAGAAACTATCTGTTTTCATATAGGAAGTGTGATAATCCAAGTCAGGATGGCCGAGTGGTCTAAGGCGCCAGACTCAAGAACCGAGGTTCTTCGCCGACATGAGGTGTGTTGAGTATTCTGGTCTCCGAATGGAGGCGTGGGTTCGAATCCCACTTCTGACAATATTTTAAAATCACGAATAATTAGGCTTTTTTAACTGAAATCTATGGATAACTTTTTTAAGTATCCCAAGGAAGACTTTAAAAATCAATTCTATATTAAAAACAATTCAACATAATAACATTTCAGTTGTGCACAATATATTTTACCTAACCATTTGATTTCGTTAGCAATTTTTAACAGTATCTCAAAAGCATTTTTCAGTAAAAATAACTTTTGGGTTGGGCAAACGATTTTAAAATCCGTCGGGATGTTTTTCTAACAAAATTAAAATGCCTCGCACCCGGGATTGAACCAGGGACCCTTTAGATCTTCAGTCTAACGCTCTCCCGACTGAGCTATCGAGGCAACTACTGGCCAGTACGGGGATCGAACCCGCGACATTCGCGTTATTAGCACGACGCTCTAACCAACTGAGCTAACCGGCCCGTACGAACGGTTTATAGTGATTAAGCACCGGATCAACCAATCAAATAATACTATGCGCTGGTCAGAGGTGGTTGATCATTTTTGAATGGTATTCATTTCTTATCGTACTTTTGCATTAATCAACCCTACGCTGTCATGAAACTAAATTTTGCTTAATGGCAGCCAACTTTCGCTCGAGCAATAATCAATGCTCTTTCTTACCTTTCATACATACTCACGTGAAACATTTAGAAAAGGTGTAACTATTTGTAGATGTAAAACATTTGGAAATGTCTTTACTTTGACCTTGTTACATAAGTAAAACTCAAATGACAACCAAGCTCTAAATTGAAACGAATGTGACCTAATGATTGCAGGACGAGAAAGCGTGGGCAATCAAGGATAATGGCACGTGCTCTATAAGATATTGTAACGGTGACATATGCCAGCATTAAGCGACTCTTATTGTGTACACAAAAACCTTCAACAAAGAATTTTCCGCGCGTGTGTTTAACTCAAATATCCGAGAAACTATCTGTTTTCATATAGGAAGTGTGATAATCCAAGTCAGGATGGCCGAGTGGTCTAAGGCGCCAGACTCAAGAACCGAGGTTCTTCGCCGATGTCTTTACTTTGACATTGTTACATAAGTAAAACTCAAATGACAACCAAGCTCTAAACTGAAACGAATGTGACCTAATGAATGCAGGACGAGAAAGCGTGGGCAATCAAGGATAATGGCACGTGCTATATAAGATATTGTAACGGTGACATATGCAAGCATTAAGCGACTGTTATGGTGTACACAAAAACCTTCAACAAAGAATTTTCCGCGCGTGTGTTTAACCCAAATATCCGAGAAACTATCTGTTTCCATATAGGAAGTGTGATAATCCAAGTCAGGATGGCCGAGTGGTCTAAGGCGCCAGACTCAAGAACCGAGGTTCTTCGCCGACATGAGGTGTTGAGTATTCTGGTCTCCGAATGGAGGCGTGGGTTCGAATCCCACTTCTGACAAAATTTTGAAATCACGAATAATTAGGCTTTTATAACTGAAATCTATGGATAACTTTTTTAAGTATCCCAAGGAAGACTTTAAAAATCAATTCTATATTAAAAACAATTTAACATAATAACATTTAAGTTGTGCACAATATATTTTACCTAACCATTTGATTTCGTTAGCAATTTTTAACAATATCTCAAAAGCATTTTTCAATTAAAATAATCTTTTGGGTTGGGCAAACGATTTTAAAATTCGTCGGGATGTTTTTCTAACAAAATTAAAATGCCTCGACCCGGGATTGAACCAGGGGACCTTTAGATCTTCAGTCTAACGCTCTCCCGACTGAGCTATCGAGGCAACTACTGGCCAGTTACGGGGATCGAACCCGCGACATTCGCGTTATTAGCACGACGCTCTAACCAACTGAGCTAACCGGCCCGTACGATCGGTTTATAGTGATTAAGCACCGGATCAACCAATCAAATAATACTATGCGCTGGTCAGAGGTGGTTGATCATTTTTGAATGGTATTCATTTCTTATCGTACTTTTGCATTAATCAACCCTACGCCGTCATGAAACTAAATTATGCTTAATGGCAGCCAACTTTCGCCCGAGCAATAATCAATGCTCTTTCTTACCTTTCATACATACTCACGTGAAACATTTAGAAAAGGTGTTACATATTTGGAGATGTAAAACATTTGGAAATGTCTTTACTTTGACATTGTTACATAAGTAAAACTCAAATGACAACCAAGCTCTAAATTGAAACGAATGTGACCTAATGATTGCAGGACGAGAAAGCGTGGGCAATCAAGGATAATGGCACGTGCTCTATAAGATATTGTAACGGTGACATATGCAAGCATTAAGCGACTCTTATTGTGTACACAAAAACCGTCAACAAAGAATTTTCCGCGCGTGTGTTTAACTCAAATATCCGAGAAACTATCTGTTTTCATATAGGAAGTGTGATAATCCAAGTCAGGATGGCCGAGTGGTCTAAGGCGCCAGACACAAGAACCGAGGTTCTTCACCGATGTCTTTACTCTGACATTGTTACATAAGTAAAACTCAAATGACAACCAAGCTCTAAACTGAAACAAATGTGACCTAATGAATGCAAGACGAGAAAGCGTGGGCAATCAAGGATAATGGCACGTGCTCTATAAGATATTGTAACGGTGACATATGCAAGCATTAAGCGACTCTTATTGTGTACACAAAAACCTTCACCACAAAGAATTTTCCGCGCGTGTGTTTAACCTCAAATATCCGAGAAACTATCTGTTTTCATATAGGAAGTGTGATAATCCAAGTCAGGATGGCCGAGTGGTCTAAGGCGCCAGACTCAAGAACCCAGGTTCTTCACCGATGTCTTTACTTTGACATTGTTACATAAGTAAAACTCAAATGACAACCAAGCTCTAAACTAAAACGAATGTGACCTAATGAATGCAGGACGAGAAAGCGTGGGCAATCAAGGATAATGGCACGTGCTCTATAAGATATTGTAACGGTGACATATGCAAGCATTAAGCGACTGTTATGGTGTACACAAAAACCTTCAACAAAGAATTTTCCGCGCGTGTGTTTAACCCAAATATCCGAGAAACTATCTGTTTTCATATAGGAAGTGTGATAATCCAAGTCAGGATGGCCGAGTGGTCTAAGGCGCCAGACTCAAGAACCGAGGTTCTTCGCCGACATGAGGTGTTGAGTATTCTGGTCTCCGAATGGAGGCGTGGGT
The DNA here is from genome assembly GCA_000149265.1 of Ciona savignyi. Taxonomy (NCBI): domain Eukaryota; kingdom Metazoa; phylum Chordata; class Ascidiacea; order Phlebobranchia; family Cionidae; genus Ciona; species Ciona savignyi. Next base: position 23,601 of record CH001156.1, on the reverse strand, counting down.
TCGAATCCCACTTCTGACAATATTTTAAAATCACGAATAATTAGGCTTTTTTAACTGAAATCTATGGATAACTTTTTTAAGTATCCCAAGGAAGACTTTAAAAATCAATTCTATATTAAAAACAATTCAACATAATAACATTTAAGTTGTGCACAATATATTTTACCTAACCATTTGATTTCGTTAGCAATTTTTAACAGTATCGCGAAAGCATTTTTCAGTAAAATAACTTTTGGGTTGGGCAAACGATTTTAAAATCGTCGGGATGTTTTTCTAACAAAATTAAAATGCCTCGACCCGGGATTGAGCCAGGGACCTTTAGATATTCAGTCTAACGCTCTCCCGACTGAGCTATCGAGGCAACTACTGGCCTGTACGGGGATCGAACCCGCGACATTCGCGTTATTAGCACGACGCTCTAACCAACTGAGCTAACCGGCCCGTACCAACGGTTTATAGTGATTAAGCACCGGATCAACCAACCAAATAATACTATGCCGCTGGACAG
>CH001156.1:3885-22993 GCA_000149265.1 Ciona savignyi | reverse complement strand
CTGCTCCAGCTGCGCGCCGGTGTTCTCGTTTAGCGGTAAAGATTTGTAATAGTGGAGCAGTGTTTTGTGAAACAAAGAACTCAAATGACAACCAAGCTCTAAATTGAAACGAATGTGACCTAATGATTGCAGGACGAGAAAGCGTGGGCAATCAAGGATAATGGCACGTGCTCTATAAGATATTGTAACGGTGACATATGCAAGCATTAAGCGACTCTTATTGTGTACACAAAAACCTTCAACAAAGAATTTTCCGCGCGTGTGTTTAACTCAAATATCCGAGAAACTATCTGTTTTCATATAGGAAGTGTGATAATCCAAGTCAGGATGACCGAGTGGTCTAAGGCGCCAGACTCAAGAACCGAGGTTCTTCGCCGACATGAGGTGTTGAGTATTCTGGTCTCCGAATGGAGGCGTGGGTTCGAATCCCACTTCTGACAATATTTTAAAATCACGAATAATTAGGCTTTTTTAACTGAAATCTATGGATAACTTTTTTAAGTATCCCAAGGAAGACTTTAAAAATCAATTCTATATTAAAAACAATTCAACATAATAACATTTAAGTTGTGCACAATATATTTTACCTAACCATTTGATTTTGTTAGCAATTTTCAACAGTATCTCAAAAGCATTTTTCAGTAAAATAACTTTTGGGTTGGGCAAACGATTTTAAAATCGTCGGGATGTTTTTCTAACAAAATTAAAATGCCTCGACCCGGGATTGAGCCAGGGACCTTTAGATATTCAGTCTAACGCTCTCCCGACTGAGCTATCGAGGCAACTACTGGCCAGTACGGGGATCGAACCCGCGACATTCGCGTTATTAGCACGACGCTCTAACCAACTGAGCTAACCGGCCCGTACGAACGGTTTATAGTGATTAAGCACCGGATCAACCAATCAAATAATACTATGCGCTGGACAGAGGTAGTTGATCATTTTTGAATGGTATTCATTTCTTATCGTACTTTTGCATTAATCAACCCTACGCTGTCATGAAACTAAATTTTGCTTAATGGCAGCCAACTTTCGCCCGAGCAATAATCAATGCTCTTTCTTACCTTTCATACATACTCACGTGAAACATTTAGAAAAGGTGTAACATATTTGGAAATGTCTTTACTTTGACATTGTTACATAAGTAAAACTCAAATGACAACCAGCTCTAAATTGAAACGAATGTGACCTAATGATTGCAGGACGAGAAAGCGTGGGCAATCAAGGATAATGGCACGTGCTCTATAAGATATTGTAACTGTGACATATGCAAGCATTAAGCGACTCTTATTGTGTACACAAAAACCTTCAACAAAGAATTTTCCGCGAGTGTGTTTAACTCAAATATCCGAGAAACTATCTGTTTTCATATAGGAAGTGTGATAATCCAAGTCAGGATGGCCGAGTGGTCTAAGGCGCCAGACTCAAGAACCGAGGTTCTTCGCCGATGTCTTTACTTTGACATTGTTACATAAGTAAAACTCAAATGACAACCAAGCTCTAAACTGAAACGAATGTGACCTAACAAATGCAGGACGAGAAAGCGTGGGCAATCAAGGATAATGGCACGTGCTCTATAAGATATTGTAACGGTGACATATGCAAGCATTAAGCGACTGTTATGGTGTACACAAAAACCTTCAACAACGAATTTTCCGCGCGTGTGTTTAACCCAAATATCCGAGAAACTATCTGTTTCCATATAGGAAGTGTGATAATCCAAGTCAGGATGGCCGAGTGGTTTAAGGCGCCAGACTCAAGAACCGAGGTTCTTCGCCGACATGAGGTGTTGAGTATTCTGGTCTCCGAATGGAGGCGTGGGTTCGAATCCCACTTCTGACAATATTTTAAAATCACGAATAATTAGGCTTTTTTAACTGAAATCTATGGATAACTTTTTTAAGTATCCCAAGGAAGACTTTAAAAATCAATTCTATATTAAAAACAATTCAACATAATAACATTTAAGTTGTGCACAATATATTTTACCTAACCATTTGATTTCGTTAGCAATTTTTAACAGTATCTCAAAAGCATTTTTCAGTAAAATAACTTTTGGGTTGGGCAAACGATTTTAAAATCGTCGGGATGTTTTTCTAACAAAATTAAAATGCCTCGACCCGGGATTGAACCAGGGACCTTTAGATCTTCAGTCTAACGCTCTCCCGACTGAGCTATCGAGGCAACTACTGGCCAGTACGGGGATCGAACCCGCGACATTCGCGTTATTAGCACGACGCTCTAACCAACTGAGCTAACCGGCCCGTACGAACGATTTATAGTGATTAAGCACCGGATCAACCAATCAAATAATACTATGCGCTGGACAGAGGTGGTTGATCATTTTTGAATGGTATTCATTTCTTATCGTACTTTTGCATTAATCAACCCTACGCTGTCATGAAACTAAATTTTGCTTAATGGCAGCCAACTTTTGCCCAAGCAATAATCAATGCTCTTTCTTACCTTTCATACATACTCACGTGAAACATTTAGAAAAGGTGTAACATATTTGGAGATGTAAAACATTTGGAAATGTCTTTACTTTGACATTGTTACATAAGTAAAACTCAAATGACAACCAAGCTCTAAATTGAAACGAATGTGACCTAATGATTGCAGGACGAGAAAGCGTGGGCAATCAAGGATAATGGCACGTGCTCTATAAGATATTGTAACGGTGACATATGCAAGCATTAAGCGACTCTTATTGTGTACACAAAAACCTTCAACAAAGAATTTTCCGCGCGTGTGTTTAACTCAAATATCCGAGAAACTATCTGTTTTCATATAGGAAGTGTGATAATCCAAGTCAGGATGGCCGAGTGGTCTAAGGCGCCAGACTCAAGAACCCAGGTTCTTCACCGATGTCTTTACTTTGACATTGTTACATAAGTAAAACTCAAATGACAACCAAGCTCTAAACTAAAACGAATGTGACCTAATGAATGCAGGACGAGAAAGCGTGGGCAATCAAGGATAATGGCACGTGCTCTATAAGATATTGTAACGGTGACATATGCAAGCATTAAGCGACTGTTATGGTGTACACAAAAACCTTCAACAAAGAATTTTCCGCGCGTGTGTTTAACCCAAATATCCGAGAAACTATCTGTTTTCATATAGGAAGTGTGATAATCCAAGTCAGGATGGCCGAGTGGTCTAAGGCGCCAGACTCAAGAACCGAGGTTCTTCGCGTAACATATTTGGAGATGGTGTAACATATTTGGAGATGTAAAACATTTGGAAATGTCTTTACTTTGACATTGTTACATAAGTAAAACTCAAATGACAACCAAGCTCTAAATTGAAACGAATGTGACCTAATGATTGCAGGACGAGAAAGCGTGGGCAATCAAGGATAATGGCACGTGCTCTATAAGATATTGTAACGGTGACATATGCAAGCATTAAGCGACTCTTATTGTGTACACAAAAACCTTCAACAAAGAATTTTCCGCGCGTGTGTTTAACTCAAATATCCGAGAAACTATCTGTTTTCATATAGGAAGTGGGATAATCCAAGTCAGGATGGCCGCAGTGGTCTAAGGCGCCAGACTCAAGAACCCAGGTTCTTCACCGATGTCTTTACTTTGACATTGTTACATAAGTAAAACTCAAATGACAACCAAGCTCTAAACTAAAACGAATGTGACCTAATGAATGCAGGACGAGAAAGCGTGGGCAATCAAGGATAATGGCACGTGCTCTATAAGATATTGTAACGGTGACATATGCAAGCATTAAGCGACTGTTATGGTGTACACAAAAACCTTCAACAAAGAATTTTCCGCGCGTGTGTTTAACCCAAATATCCGAGAAACTATCTGTTTTCATATAGGAAGCGTGATAATCCAAGTCAGGATGGCCGAGTGGTCTAAGGCGCCAGACTCAAGAACCGAGGTTCTTCGCCGACATGAGGTGTTGAGTATTCTGGTCTCCGAATGGAGGCGTGGGTTCGAATCCCACTTCTGACAATATTTTAAAATCACGAATAATTAGGCTTTTTTAACTGAAATCTATGGATAACTTTTTTAAGTATCCCAAGGAAGACTTTAAAAATCAATTCTATATTAAAAACAATTCAACATAATAACATTTAAGTTGTGCACATTATATTTTACCTAACCATTTGATTTCGTTAGCAATTTTTAACAGTATCTCAAAAGCATTTTTCAGTAAAATAACTTTTGGGTTGGGCAAACGATTTTAAAATCGTCGGGATGTTTTTCTAACACAATTAAAATGCCTCGACCCGGGATTGAACCAGGGACCTTTAGATCTTCAGTCTAACGCTCTCCCGACTGAGCTATCGAGGCAACTACTGGCCAGTACGGGGATCGAACCCGCGACATTCGCGTTATTAGCACGACGCTCTAACCAACTGAGCTAACCGGCCCGTACGAACGGTTTATAGTGATTAAGCACCGGATCAACCAATCAAATAATACTATGCGCTGGACAGAGGTGGTTGATCATTTTTGAATGGTATTCATTTCTTATCGTACTTTTGCATTAATCAACCCTACGCTGTCATGAAACTAAATTTTGCTTAATGGCAGCCAACTTTTGCCCAAGCAATAATCAATGCTCTTTCTTACCTTTCATACATACTCACGTGAAACATTTAGAAAAGGTGTAACATATTTGGAGATGTAAAACATTTGGAAATGTCTTTACTTTGACATTGTTACATAAGTAAAACTCAAATGACAACCAAGCTCTAAATTGAAACGAATGTGACCTAATGATTGCAGGACGAGAAAGCGTGGGCAATCAAGGATAATGGCACGTGCTCTATAAGATATTGTAACGGTGACATATGCAAGCATTAAGCGACTCTTATTGTGTACACAAAAACCTTCAACAAAGAATTTTCCGCGCGTGTGTTTAACTCAAATATCCGAGAAACTATCTGTTTTCATATAGGAAGTGTGATAATCCAAGTCAGGATGGCCGAGTGGTCTAAGGCGCCAGACTCAAGAATCCCAGGTTCTTCACCGATGTCTTTACTTTGACATTGTTACATAAGTAAAACTCAAATGACAACCAAGCTCTAAACTAAAACGAATGTGACCTAATGAATGCAGGACGAGAAAGCGTGGGCAATCAAGGATAATGGCACGTGCTATATAAGATATTGTAACGGTGACATATGCAAGCATTAAGCGACTGTTATGGTGTACACAAAAACCTTCAACAAAGAATTTTCCGCGCGTGTGTTTAACCCAAATATCCGAGAAACTATCTGTTTTCATATAGGAAGTGTGATAATCCAAGTCAGGATGGCCGAGTGGTCTAAGGCGCCAGACTCAAGAACCGAGGTTCTTCGCCGACATGAGGTGTTGAGTATTCTGGTCTCCGAATGGAGGCGTGGGTTCGAATCCCACTTCTGACAATATTTTAAAATCACGAATAATTATACCTAACCATATATTTTATATATTTTACCTAACCATTTACCTAACCAATATATTTTACCTAACCATTTGATTTCGTTAGCAATTTTTAACAATATCTCAAAAGCATTTTTCAGTAAAATATCTTTTTGGGTTGGGCAAACGATTTTAAAATCGTCGGGGATGTTTTTCTAACAAAATTGAAATGCCTCGACCCGGGATTGAACCAGGGACATTTAGATCTTCAGTCTAACGCTCTCCCGACTGAGCTATCGAGGCAACTACTGGCCAGTACGGGGATCGAACCCGCGACATTCGCGTTATTAGCACGACGCTCTAACCAACTGAGCTAACCGGCCCGTACGAACGGTTCATAGTGATTAAGCACCGGATCAACCAATCAAATAATACTATGCGCTGGTCAGAGGTGGTTGATCATTTTTGAATGGTATTCATTTCTTATCGTACTTTTGCATTAATCAACCCTACGCTGTCATGAAACTAAATTTTGCTTAATGGCAGCCAACTTTCGCCCGAGCAATAATCAATGCTCTTTCTTACCTTTCATACATACTCACGTGAAACATTTAGAAAAGGTGTAACATATTTGGAGATGTAAAACATTTGGAAATGTCTTTACTTTGACATTGTTACATAAGTAAAACTCAAATGACAACCAAGCTCTAAATTGAAACGAATGTGACCTAATGATTGCAGGACGAGAAAGCGTGGGCAATCAAGGATAATGGCACGTGCTCTATAAGATATTGTAACGGTGACATATGCAAGCATTAAGCGACTCTTATTGTGTACACAAAAACCTTCAACAAAGAATTTTCCGCGCGTGTGTTTAACTCAAATATCCGACAAACTATCTGTTTTCATATAGGAAGTGTGATAATCCAAGTCAGGATGGCCGAGTGGTCTAAGGCGCCAGACTCAAGAACCGAGGTTCTTCGCCGATGTCTTTACTTTGACATTGCTACATAAGTAAAACTCAAATGACAACCAAGCTCTAAACTGAAACGAATGTGACCTAATGAATGCAGGACGAGAAAGCGTGGGCAATCAAGGATAATGGCACGTGCTCTATAAGATATTGTAACGGTGACATATGCAAGCATTAAGCGACTGTTATGGTGTACACAAAAACCTTCAACAAAGAAATTTTCCGCGCGTGTGTTTAACCCAAATATCCGAGAAACTATCTGTTTTCATATAGGAAGTGTGATAATCCAAGTCAGGATGGCCGAGTGGTCTAAGGCGCCAGACTCAAGAACCGAGGTTCTTCGCCGACATGAGGTGTTGAGTATTCTGGTCTCGCGAATGGAGGCGTGGGTTCGAATCCCACTTCTGACAATATTTTAAAATCACGAATAATTAGGCTTTTTAACTGAAATCTATGGATAACTTTTTTAAGTATCCCAAGGAAGACTTTAAAAATCAATTCTATATTAAAAACAATTCAACATAATAACATTTAAGTTGTGCACAATATATTTTACCTAACCATTTGATTTCGTTAGCAATTTTTAACAGTATCTCAAAAGCATTTTTCAGTAAAATAACTTTTGGGTTGGGCAAACGATTTTAAAATCGTCGGGATGTTTTTCTAACAAAATTAAAATGCCTCGACCCGGGATTGAACCAGGGACCTTTAGATCTTCAGTCTAACGCTCTCCCGACTGAGCTATCGAGGCAACTACTGGCCAGTACGGGGATCGAACCCGCGACATTCGCGTTATTAGCACGACGCTCTAACCAACTGAGCTAACCGGCCCGTACGAACGGTTCATAGTGATTAAGCACCGGATCAACCAATCAAATAATACTATGCGCTGGTCAGAGGTGGTTGATCATTTTTGAATGGTATTCATTTCTTATCGTACTTTTGCATTAATTAACCCTACGCTGTTATGAAACTAAATTTTGCTTAATGGCAGCCAACTTTCGCCCGAGCAATAATCAATGCTCTTTCTTACCTTTCATACATACTCACGTGAAACATTTAGAAAAGGTGTAACATATTTGGAGATGTAAAACATTTGGAAATGTCATTACTTTGACATTGTTACATAAGTAAAACTCAAATGACAACCAAGCTCTAAATTGAAACGAATGTGACCTAATGATTGCAGGACGAGAAAGCGTGGGCAATCAAGGATAATGGCACGTGCTCTATAAGATATTGTAACGGTGACCTATGCAAGCATTAAGCGACTCTTTTTGTGTACACGAAAATCTTCAACAAAGAATTTTCCGCGCGTGTGTTTAAACCAAATATCCGAGAAACTATCTGTTTTCATATAGGAAGTGTGATAATCCAAGTCAGGATGGCCGAGTGGTCTAAGGCGCCAGACTCAAGAACCGAGGTTCTTCGCCGACATGAGGTGTTGAGTATTCTGGTCTCCGAATGGAGGCGTGGGTTCGAATCCCACTTCTGACAAAATTTTGAAATCACGAATAATTAGGCTTTTATAACTGAAATCTATGGATAACTTTTTTAAGTATCCCAAGGAAGACTTTAAAAATCAATTCTATATTAAAAACAATTTAACATAATAACATTTAAGTTGTGCACAATATATTTTACCTAACCATTTGATTTCGTTAGCAATTTTTAACAATATCTCAAACGCTTTTTCAGTAAAATAACTTTTGGGTTGGGCAAACGATTTTAAAATCGTCGGGATGTTTTTCTAACAAAATTAAAATGCCTCGACCCGGGATTGAACCAGGGACCTTTAGATCTTCAGTCTAACGCTCTCCCGACTGAGCTATCGAGGCAACTACTGGCCAGTACGGGGATCGAACCCGCGACATTCGCGTTATTAGCACGACGCTCTATCCAACTGAGCTAACCGGCCCGTACGAACGGTTCATAGTGATTAAGCACCCGATCAACCAATCAAATAATACTATGCGCTGGTCAGAGGTGGTTGATCATTTTTGAATGGTATTCATTTCTTATCGTTCTTTTGCATTAATCAACCCTACGCTGTCATGAAACTAAATTTTGCTTAATGGCAGCCAACTTTCGCCCGAGCAATAATCAATGCTCTTTCTTACCTTTCATACATACTCACGTGAAACATTTAGAAAAGGTGTAACATATTTGGAGATGTAAAACATTTGGAAATGTCTTTACTTTGACATTGTTACATAAGTAAAACTCAAATGACAACCAAGCTCTAAATTGAAACGAATGTGACCTAATGATTGCAGGACGAGAAAGCGTGGGCAATCAAGGATAATGGCACGTGCTCTATAAGATATTGTAACGGTGACATATGCCAGCATTAAGCGACTCTTATTGTGAACACAAAAACCTTCAACAAAGAATTTTCCGCGCGTGTGTTTAACTCAAATATCCGAGAAACTATCTGTTTTCATATAGGAAGTGTGATAATCCAAGTCAGGATGGCCGAGTGGTCTAAGGCGCCAGACTCAAGAACCGAGGTTCTTCGCCGATGTCTTTACTTTGACATTGTTACATAAGTAAAACTCAAATGACAACCAAGCTCTAAACTGAAACGAATGTGACCTAATGAATGCAGGACGAGAAAGCGTGGGCAATCAAGGATAATGGCACGTGCTCTATAAGATATTGTAACGGTGACATATGCAAGCATTAAGCGACTGTTATGGTGTACACAAAAACCTTCAACAAAGAATTTTCCGCGCGTGTGTTTAACCCAAATATCCGGGAAACTATCTGTTTTCATATAGGAAGTGTGATAATCCAAGTCAGGATGGCCGAGTGGTCTTAGGCGCCAGACTCAAGAACCGAGGTTCTTCGCCGACATGAGGTGTTGAGTATTCTGGTCTCCGAATGGAGGCGTGGGTTCGAATCCCATTTCTGACAATATTTTAAAATCACGAATAATTAGGCTTTTTTAACTGAAATCTATGGATAACTTTTTTAAGTATCCCAAGGAAGATTTTAAAAATCAATTCTATATTAAAAACAATTCAACATAATAACATTTAAGTTGTGCACAATATATTTTACCTAACCATTTGATTTCGTTAGCAATTTTTAACAGTATCTCAAAAGCATTTTTCAGTAAAATAACTTTTGGGTTGGGCAAACGATTTTAAAATCGTCGGGATGTTTTTCTAACAAAATTAAAATGCCTCGACCCGGGATTGAACCAGGGACCTTTAGATCTTCAGTCTAACGCTCTCCCGACTGAGCTATCGAGGCAACTACTGGCCAGTACGGGGATCGAACCCGCAACATTCGCGTTATTAGCACGACGCTCTAACCAACTGAGCTAACCGGCACGTACGAACGGTTTATAGTGATTAAGCACCGGATCAACCAATCAAATAATACTATGCGCTGGTCAGAGGTGGTTGATCATTTTTGAATGGTATTCATTTCTTATCGTACTTTTGCATTAATCAACCCTACGCTGTCATGAAACTAAATTTTGCTTAATGGCAGCCAACATTCGCCCGAGCAATAATCAATGCTCTTTCTTACCTTTCATACATACTCACGTGAAAATTTAGATAAGGTGTAACATATTTGGAGATGTAAAACATTTGGAAATGTCTTTACTTTGACATTGTTACATAAGTAAAACTCAAATGACAACCAAGCTCTAAACTGAAACGAATGTGACCTAATGATTGCAGGACGAGAAAGCGTGGGCAATCAAGGATAATGGCACGTGCTCTATAAGATATTGTAACGGTGACATATGCAAGCATTAAGCGACTCTTATTGTGTTCACGAAAACCTTCAACAAAGAATTTTCCGCGATTGTGTTTAAACCAAATATCCGAGAAACTATCTGTTTTCATATAGGAAGTGTGATAATCCAAGTCAGGATGGCCGAGTGGTCTAAGGCGCCAGACTAAAGAACCGAGGTTCTTCGCCGACATGAGGTGTTGAGTATTCTGGTCTCCGAATGGAGGCGTGGGTTCGAATCCCACTTCTGACAATATTTTAAAATCACGAATAATTAGGCTTTTTTAACTGAAATCTATGGATAACTTTTTTAAGTATCCCAAGGAAGACTTTAAAAATCAATTCTATATTAAAAACAATTCAACATAATAACATTTAAGTTGTGCACATTATATTTTACCTAACCATTTGATTTCGTTAGCAATTTTTAACAGTATCTCAAAAGCATTTTTCAGTAAAATAACTTTTGGGTTGGGCAAACGATTTTAAAATCGTCGGGATGTTTTTCTAACAGAATTAGAATGCCTCGACCCGGGATTGAACCAGGGACCTTTAGATCTTCAGTCTAACGCTCTCCCGACTGAGCTATCGAGGCAACTACTGGCCAGTACGGGGATCGAACCCGCGACATTCGCGTTATTAGCACGACGCATCTAACCAACTGAGCTAACCGGCCCGTACGAACGGTTCATAGTGATTAAGCACCGGGATCAAACCAATCAAAATAATACTATGCGCTGGTCAGAGGTGGTTGATCATTTTTGAATGGTATTCATTTCTTATCGTACTTTTGCATTAATCAACCCTACGCTGTCATGAAACTAAATTTTGCTTAATGGCAGCCAACTTTCGCCCGAGCAATAATCAATGCTCTTTCTTACCTTTCATACATACTCACGTGAAACATTTAGAAAAGGTGTAACATATTTGGAGATGTAAAACATTTGGAAATGTCTTTACTTTGACATTGTTACATAAGTAAAACTCAAATGACAACCAAGCTCTAAATTGAAACGAATGTGACCTAATGATTGCAGGACGAGAAAGCGTGGGCAATCAAGGATAATGGCACGTGCTCTATAAGATATTGTAACGGTGACATATGCAAGCATTAAGCGACTCTTATTGTGTACACAAAAACCTTCAACAAAGAATTTTCCGCGCGTGTGTTTAACTCAAATATCCGGGAAACTATCTGTTTTCATATAGGAAGGGTGATAATCCAAGTCAGGATGGCCGAGTGGTCTAAGGCGCCAGACTCAAGAACCGAGGTTCTTCGCCGACATGAGGTGTTGAGTATTCTGGTCTCCGAATGGAGGCGTGGGTTCGAATCCCACTTCTGACAATATTTTAAAATCACGAATAATTAGGCTTTTTTAACTGAAATCTATGGATAACTTTTTTAAGTATCCCAAGGAAGACTTTAAAAATCAATTCTATATTAAAAACAATTCAACATAATAACATTTAAGTTGTGCACAATATATTTTACCTAACCATTTGATTTCGTTAGCAATTTTTAACAGTATCTCAAAAGCATTTTTCAGTAAAATAACTTTTGGGTTGGGCAAACGATTTTAAAATCGTCGGGATGTTTTTCTAACAAAATTAAAATGCCTCGACCCGGGATTGAACCAGGGACCTTTAGATCTTCAGTCTAACGCTCTCCCGACTGAGCTATCGAGGCAACTACTGGCCAGTACGGGGATCGAACCCGCGACATTCGCGTTATTAGCACGACGCTCTAACCAACTGAGCTAACCGGCCCGTACGAACGGGTAATAGTGATTAAGCACCGGATCAACCAATCAAATAATACTATGCGCTGGTCAGAGGTGGTTGATCATTTTTGAATGGTATTCATTTCTTATCGTACTTTTGCATTAATCAACCCTACGCTGTCATGAAACTAAATTTTGCTTAATGGCAGCCAACTTTCGCTCGAGCAATAATCAATGCTCTTTCTTACCTTTCATACATACTCACGTGAAACATTTAGAAAATGTGTAACATATTTGGAGATGTAAAACATTTGGAAATGTCTTTACTTTGACATTGTTACATAAGTAAAACTCAAATGACAACCAAGCTCTAAACTGAAACGAATGTGACCTAATGATTGCAGGACGAGAAAGCGTGGGCAATCAAGGATAATGGCACGTGCTCTATAAGATATTGTAACGGTGACATATGCAAGCAATAAGCGACTCTTATTGTGTACACGAAAACCTTCAACAAAGAATTTTCCGCGCGTGTGTTTAAACCAAATATCCGAGAAACTATCTGTTTTCATATAGGAAGTGTGATAATCGAAGTCAGGATGGCCGAGTGGTCTAAGGCGCCAGACTCAAGAACCGAGGTTCTTCGCCGACATGAGGTGTTGAGTATTCTGGTCTACGAATGGAGGCGTGGGTTCGAATCCCACTTCTGACAAAATTTTGAAATCACGAATAATTAGGCTTTTATAACTGAAATCTATGGATAACTTTTTTAAGTATACCAAGGAATACTTTAAAAATCAATTCTATATTAAACATAATAACATTTAAGTTGTGCACAATATATTTTACCTAACCATTTGATTTCGTTAGCAATTTTTAACAATATCTCAAAAGCATTTTTCAGTAAAATATCTTTTGGGTTGGGCAAACGATTTTAAAATCGTCGGGATGTTTTTCTAACAAAATTAAAATGCCTCGACCCGGGATTGAACCAGGGACCTTTAGATCTTCAGTCTAACGCTCTCCCGACTGAGCTATCGAGGCAACTACTGGCCAGTACGGGGATCGAACCCGCGACATTCGCGTTATTAGCACGACGCTCTAACCAACTGAGCTAACCGGCCCGTACGAACGGTTCATAGTGATTAAGCACCGGATCAACCAATCAAATAATACTATGCGCTGGTCAGAGGTGGTTGATCATTTTTGAATGGTATTCATTTCTTATCGTACTTTTGCATTAATCAACCCTACGCTGTCATGAAACTAAATTTTGCTTAATGGCAGCCAATTTTCGCCCGAGCAATAATCAATGCTCTTTCTTACCTTTCATACATACTCACGTGAAACATTTAGAAAAGGTGTAACATATTTGGAGATGTAAAAGATTTGGAAATGTCTTTACTTTGACATTGTTACATAAGTAAAACTCAAATGACAACCAAGCTCTAAATTGAAACGAATGTGACCTAATGATTGCAGGACGAGAAAGCGTGGGCAATCAAGGATAATGGCACGTGCTCTATAAGATATTGTAACGGTGACATATGCAAGCATTAAGCGACTCTTATTGTGTACAGAAAAACCTTCAACAAAGAATTTTCCGCGCGTGTGTTTAACTCAAATATCCGAGAAACTATCTGTTTTTATATAGGAAGTGTGATAATCCAAGTCAGGATGGCCGAGTGGTCTAAGGCGCCAGACTCAAGAACCGAGGTTCTTCGCCGACATGAGGTGTTGAGTATTCTGGTCTCCGAATGGAGGCGTGGGTTCGAATCCCACTTCTGACAATATTTTAAAATCACGAATAATTAGGCTTTTTTAACTGAAATCTATGGATAACCTTTTTAAGTATCCCAAGGAAGACTTTAAAAATCAATTCTATATTAAAAACAATTCAACATAATAACGTTTAAGTTGTGCAGAATATATTTTACCTAACCGTTTGATTTCGTTAGCAATTTTTAACAGTATCTCAAAAGCATTTTTCAGTAAAATAACTTTTGGGTTGGGCAAACGATTTTAAAATCGTCGGGATGTTTTTCTAACAAAATTAAAATGCCTCGACCCGGGATTGAACCAGGGACCTTTAGATCTTCAGTCTAACGCTCTCCCGACTGAGCTATCGAGGCAACTACTGGCCAGTACGGGGATCGAACCCGCGACATTCGCGTTATTAGCACGACGCTCTAACCAACTGAGCTAACCGGCCCGTACGAACGGTTTATAGTGATTAAGCACCGGATCAACCAATCAAATAATACTATGCGCTGGTCAGAGGTGGTTGATCATTTTTGAATGGTATTCATTTCTTATCGTACTTTTGCATTAATCAACCCTACGCCGTCATGAAACTAAATTATGCTTAATGGCAGCCAACTTTCGCCCGAGCAATAATCAATGCTCTTTCTTACCTTTCATACATACTCACGTGAAACATTTAGAAAAGGTGTTACATATTTGGAGATGTAAAACATTTGGAAATGTCTTTACTTTGACATTGTTACATAAGTAAAACTCAAATGACAACCAAGCTCTAAATTGAAACGAATGTGACCTAATGATTGCAGGACGAGAAAGCGTGGGCAATCAAGGATAATGGCACGTGCTCTATAAGATATTGTAACGGTGACATATGCAAGCATTAAGCGACTCTTATTGTGTACACAAAAACCTTCTACAAAGAATTTTCCGCGCGTGTGTTTAACTCAAATATCCGAGAAACTATCTGTTTTCTATAGGAAGTGTGATAATCCAAGTCAGATGGCCGAGTGGTCTAAGGCGCCAGACTCAAGAACCCTAGGTCTTCACCGATGTCTTTACTTTGACATTGTTACATAAGTAAAACTCAAATGACAACCAAGCTCTAAACTAAAACGAATGTGACCTAATGAATGCAGGACGAGAAAGCGTGGGCAATCAAGGATAATGGCACGTGCTCTATAAGAATTGTAACGGTGACATATGCAAGCATTAAGCGACTCTTATGGTGTACACGAAAACCTTCAACAAAGAATTTTCCGCGCGTGTGTTTAAACCAAATATCCGAGAAAGTATCTGTTTTTATATAGGAAGTGTGATAATCCAAGTCAGGATGGCCGAGTGGTCTAAGGCGCCAGACTCAAGAACCGAGGTTCTTCGCCGATATGAGGTGTTGAGTATTCTGGTCTCCGAATGGAGGCGTGGGTTCGAATCCCACTTCTGACAATATTTTAAAATCACGAATAATTAGGCTTTTTTAACTGAAATCTATGGATAACTTTTTTAAGTATCCCAAGGAAGACTTTAAAAATCAATTCTATATTAAAAACAATTCAACATAATAACATTTAAGTTGTGCACATTATATTTTACCTAACCATTTGATTTCGTTAGCAATTTTTAACAGTATCTCAAAAGCATTTTTCAGTAAAATAACTTTTGGGTTGGGCAAACGATTTTAAAATCGTCGGGATGTTTTTCTAACAAAATTAAAATGCCTCGACCCGGGATTGAACCAGGGACCTTTAGATCTTCAGTCTAACGCTCTCCCGACTGAGCTATCGAGGCAACTACTGGCCAGTACGGGGGATCGAACCCGCGACATTCGCGTTATTAGCACGACGCTCTAACCAACTGAGCTAACCGGCCCGTACGAACGGTTTATAGTGATTAAGCACCGGATCAACCAATCAAATAATACTATGCGCTGGTCAGAGGTGGTTGATCATTTTTGAATGGTATTCATTTCTTATCGTACTTTTGCATTAATCAACCCTACGCTGTCATGAAACTAAATTTTGCTTAATGGCAGCCAACTTTCGCCCGAGCAATAATCAATGCTCTTTCTTACCTTTCATACATACTCACGTGAAACATTTAGAAAAGGTGTAACATATTTGGAGATGTAAAACATTTGGAAATGTCTTTACTTTGACATTGTTACATAAGTAAAACTCAAATGACAACCAAGCTCTAAATTGAAACGAATGTGACCTAATGATTGCAGGACGAGAAAGCGTGGGCAATCAAGGATAATGGCACGTGCTCTATAAGATATTGTAACGGTGACATATGCAAGCATTAAGCGACTCTTATTGTGTACACAAAAACCTTCAACAAAGAATTTTCCGCGCGTGTTTTTAACTCAAATATCCGAGAAACTATCTGTTTTCAAATAGGAAGTGTGATAATCCAAGTCAGGATGGCCGAGTGGTCTAAGGCGCCAGACTCAAGAACCGAGGGTTCTTCGACCGATGTCTTTACTTTGACATTGTTACATAAGTAAAACTCAAATGACAACCAAGCTCTAAACTGAAA
The DNA here is from genome assembly GCA_000149265.1 of Ciona savignyi. Lineage (NCBI taxonomy): Eukaryota > Metazoa > Chordata > Ascidiacea > Phlebobranchia > Cionidae > Ciona > Ciona savignyi. The sequence continues at coordinate 6,875 of CH001156.1, read as the reverse complement.
CGAATGTGACCTAATGAATGCAGGACGAGAAAGCGTGGGCAATCAAGGATAATGGCACGTGCTCTATAAGATATTGTAACGGTGACATATGCAAGCATTAAGCGACTGATATGGTGTACACAAAAACCTTCAACAAAGAATTTTCCGCGCGTGTGTTTAACCCAAATATCCGAGAAACTATCTGTTTCCATATAGGAAGTGTGATAATCCAAGTCAGGATGGCCGAGTGGTCTAAGGCGCCAGACTCAAGAACCGAGGTTCTTCGCCGACATGAGGTGTTGAGTATTCTGGTCTCCGAATGGAGGCGTGGGTTCGAATCCCACTTCTGACAATATTTTAAAATCACGAATAATTAGGCTTTTTTAACTGAAATCTTTGGATAACTTTTTTAAGTATCCCAAGGAAGACTTTAAAAATCAATTCTATATTAAAAACAATTCAACATAATAACATTTAAGTTGTGCACAATATATTTTACCTAACCATTTGATTTCGTTAGCAATTTTTAACAGTATCTCAAAAGCATTTTTCAATAAAATAACTTTTGGGTTGGGCAAACGATTTTAAAATCGTCGGGATGTTTTTCTAACAAAATTAAAATGCCTCGACCCGGGATTGAACCAGGGACCTTTAGATCTTCAGTCTAACGCTCTCCCGACTGAGCTATCGAGGCAACTACTGGCCAGTACGGGGATCGAACCCGCGACATTCGCGTTATTAGCACGACGCTCTAACCAACTGAGCTAACCGGCCCGTACGAACGGATCATAGTGATTAAGCACCGGATCAACCAATCAAATAATACTATGCGCTGGTCAGAGGTGGTTGATCATTTTTGAATGTTATTCATTTCTTATCGTACTTTTGCATTAATCAACCCTACGCTGTCATGAAACTAAATTTTGCTTAATGGCAGCCAACTTTGGCCCGAGCAATAATCAATGCTCTTTCTTACCTTTCATACATACTCACGTGAAACATTTAGAAAAGGTGTAACATATTTGGAGATGTAAAACATTTGGAAATGTCTTTACTTTGACATTGTTACATAAGTAAAACTCAAATGACAACCAAGCTCTAAATTGAAACGAATGTGACCTAATGATTGCAGGACGAGAAAGCGTGGGCAATCAAGGATAATGGCACGTGCTCTATAAGATATTGTAACGGTGACATATGCAAGCATTAAGCGACTCTTATTGTGTACACAAAAACCTTCAACAAAGAATTTTCCGCGCGTGTGTTTAACCCAAATATCCGAGAAACTATCTGTTTTCATATAGGAAGTGTGATAATCCAAGTCAGGATGGCCGAGTGGTCTAAGGCGCCAGACTCAAGAACCGAGGTTCTTCGCCGACATGAGGTGTTGAGTATTCTGGTCTCCGAATGGAGGCGTGGGTTCGAATCCCACTTCTGACAATATTTTAAAATCACGAATAATTAGGCTTTTTTAACTGAAATCTATGGATAACTTTTTTAAGTATCCCAAGGAAGACTTTAAAAATCAATTCTATATTAAAAACAATTCAACATAATAACATTTAAGTTGTGCACAATATATTTTACCTAACCATTTGATTTCGTTAGCAATTTTTAACAGTATCTCAAAAGCATTTTTCAGTAAAATAACTTTTGGGTTGGGCAAACGATTTTAAAATCGTCGGGATGTTTTTCTAACAAAATTAAAATGCCTCGACCCGGGATTGAACCAGGGACCTTTAGATCTTCAGTCTAACGCTCTCCCGACTGAGCTATCGAGGCAACTACTGGCCAGTACGGGGATCGAACCCGCGACATTCGCGATATTAGCACGACGCTCTAACCAACTGAGCTAACCGGCCCGTGCGAACAGTTTATAGTGATTAAGCACCGGATCAACCAATCAAATAATACTATGCGCTGGTCAGAGGTGGTTGATCATTTTTGAATGGTATTCATTTCTTATCGTACTTTTGCATTAATCAACCCTATGCTGTCATGAAACTAAATTTTGCTTAATGGCAGCCAACTTTCGCTCGAGTAATAATCAATGCTCTTTCTTACCTTTCATACATACTCACGTGAAACATTTAGAAAAGGAGTAACATATTTGGAGATGTAAAACATTTGGAAATGTCTTTACTTTGACATTGTTACATAAGTAAAACTCAAATGACAACCAAGCTCTAAACTGAAACGAATGTGACCTAATGATTGCAGGACGAGAAAGCGTGGGCAATCAAGGAAAATGGCACGTGCTCTATAAGATATTGTAACGGTGACATATGCAAGCATAAAGCGACTCTTATTGTGTACACGAAAACCTTCAACAAAGAATTTTCCGCGCGTGTGTTTAAACCAAATATCCGAGAAACTATCTGTTTTCATATAGGAAGTGTGATAATCCAAGTCAGGATGGCCGAGTGGTCTAAGGAGCCAGACTCAAGAACCGAGGTTCTTCGCCGACATGAGGTGTTGAGTATTCTGGTCTCCGAATGGAGGCGTGGGTTCGAATCCCACTTCTGACAAAATTTTGAAATTACGAATAATTAGGCTTTTATAACTGAAATCTATGGATAACTTTTTTAAGTATCCCAAGGAAGACTTTAAAAATCAATTCTATATTAAAAACAATTTAACATAATAACATTTAAGTTGTGCACAATATATTTTACCTAACCATTTGATTTCGTTAGCAATTTTTAACAATATCTCAAAAGCATTTTTCAGTAAAATATCTTTTGGGTTGGGCAAACGATTTTAAAATCGTCGGGATGTTTTTCTAACAAAATTAAAATGCCTCGACCCGGGATTGAACCAGGGACCTTTAGATCTTCAGTCTAACGCTCTCCCGACTGAGCTATCGAGGCAACTACTGGCCAGTACGGGGATCGAACCCGCGACATTCGCGTTATTAGCACGACGCTCTAACCAACTGAGCTAACCGGCCCGTACGAACGGTTCATAGTGATTAAGCACCGGATCAACCAATCAAATAATACTAGGAGCTG
>CH001157.1:6756-25274 GCA_000149265.1 Ciona savignyi | reverse complement strand
TTATAATTTCTTATTGCCAGTTTTTCGTAAAACCTCATACGTTATGATCACTAATGAATGGCAAAACCTTCTTTTTGCATAAATGCATAGTTACTAAATACGTCAAGTTGTGATATGTGTATGGAATCTCTTTAAAGCCGTAATTATAGTTATAACATTTTTTCAAGCCTCATACGTTATTTTATATAAGATGGCGAAATATACTTATTGTCATATGTGAACATCGTTAAATACGTCAAGTTATAGTATGAAACTTTTCTGGATCTGTAATTTGTTATAACATTTAATTAAGCCTCATAGGTCATACGATAAGGAGGCGAATAATATTGTTATAATGCAAAATGTTTTGATACTTTGTGATACAATGTCGATCGCTTAGGGTTAGTTGAGTGTCATTAATAGAACAATAATCTGGAATGATTGTTAATTAGTTAACCGAATTTGTCAGAATCATTTGTTGTTGTAGGTGCGTCAATAGTCTGCTGATCTTTGTTGTCATGTTAAAAAGAAGGTGGTTGTTGTTGGGTGTTGTGTATTTACAATTTTTTTTTAAAACACATGTCTTCGTAAGGTCTACTATTCTGATTTTTTATCTCATCATGCTAAATGAACGTAATTGTCAATTTTTTTGTATTTTTCTCTAAGTTTTGTTGGAAAAGAAAACGCATTATTTTTTTTTTTTTTTCGTAAATGTTTTGGTTTATGTAATGTACTAACTACCCCAAAAAAAAAAAAAAAAAAAAAAAAACGATACTATATAGTAACATTAGAAATTTCTAGTGCCATTTTACATTTATATATATATATTGCAACTCACAAGCATTGATATTTGTAATCATTTCTACATTTCATGACGGAAGGACTATAAAATATTGTTCGATTTCTTCGAGGGGTGTATTGCAGGGATTTCTACTATGACGTCACAAACATGGATTATTTTCGCGTTTGCTGCTGGGATTTCTACTATGACGTCACAAACATGGACTATTTTCGCGTGTGCTGCCGGGAATTCTACTATGACGTCACAAACATGGACTATTTTCGCGAGTGCATTGAATGGAAATCAATATGACGTCAATTAAGGGTCAGTGTCGTTGGATCGCGTGCAAAGGCTGACCTGGAAAACCATTATGATGTCAATTAAGGGTCGGTGTTGTTTGATCGTGTGCAGAAGGTGATCGAGGTCATTATGGCGCCAGCTATTGCCGGTCAGTGTTGTTTGATCTCTGGAAATCATTATGACGTCAGTTATTGCTCGGAGTTTGCTGGATTTTGATGGGGTTCTCGTGGGAAAGACCAGTTAATGGGTCTATTTTGGGCGAACAATCACATGAGATGTTGTCCCAAGAGTGAGAAGCAGAGAATCTATAAGTGGTTTTGGAGAGAAAAGATTACATGAATAAGACCCGAAACGGGCATCATGCAGTTTTCTCTTAGGGATTGGAGCACCAGATAAATACGCATGTTTGGACGTCACAGGGAGAGATTAGGAAGAGACTTGGAGGAACGATCCTGATCGTCTAGAGTCCGAATTGAACTCAACCGCTAGAAGGACTAGCGTGTTTAAAGACTTAATCGCGACTGCATATTACGCGTTGTGATTCGATTCCGTCGACTGAAAGCTATCTGTTTTACCGTGGCGTATTAAGTCACATTATCAATTCTGATAATCGCTGATTTTGACTGCTTGTGAGTTGTTGCATGTCATTAACGAATTAAAGGCACTATACTAACATCAAAGGAGTGGACTCTGGTTATTTGAGTAGAATTCAAGAATCCAGGGTTAGGTTTACGTGTCTGATTACCCTCATAAAATACCAGTACTCTAATTGAGTACTAGTTGTTCTAATCAAACATCTGTTTACTTTAGTTAGATATCGTTAAGCTGACGCAGTCTTGATAAGAGTGCTACCCCGCGGTCTTAGAACGCCGCAGACAGTATATACCAGACTGTGTATCGGTCGCGTTAACTATTCGGCCACACGACCGTACCTTTCGGCCACTTTTTTCCTGTACTCTTTCGGCCATCTAATTGTTTGTGAAATGTCTGCGCACAAACGAAATTTCTGGCGGGTAGCTTCATTCTCAACACCACCTCAGTTCGCATTGAATTAGTGATCGTTTCATTAATTTCCTTCTTTCGTAACTTGTGTAATTGTGTGACCGAATGGTTAACGCGACCGATTCATATGCCAATTTCATATATAAAAACAGACCGAGTGACGAGCCCATCTTCGGATCGAAACTGAGCCTGGTAAAAAAAGTCTTTTGTAACTTGTGTACGATTGTGTGACCGAATGGTTAACGCGACCGATTTACATATACCAACTAAATAAAAGTACATAGCAACGATGCAGATACTTTATTTATAAAAAAAAACACGGCCTCAGTGACCAGCCTATCGTAGTTTTAAAACTTAGCTCGGTCCTAAGTGACCTGTCGATAGCCTATTGTTTTTTGCACTAAAACGTTGTTACCTGACACAATTAAATGAAATAAATCACCACCTTATAATTAAAGCAAAACTTGTTATGGGTGATCTCCTATGACGCTGTCTAAACCCGACCGGTTAGTCTGGTGGTTTAGTGCGACTTATATACAACATACTGTAATAGCTTTGGTAACCCGATACTAGATTCGAGGTAACCTGATGAATGCCCGTGTGTTAACACCCTTGGTTTTCCCATTCACGGAAATAAACATGTATACTCTATGCTAACCCAGTCGAATGATGGGTTTTACCAAAATTAAAGAAAGTTTTAAATTACATACTACATTACTCGGGCAACCCCACAGTGGGCGAGATGTGATCTTACTATTATTCGGGTGCGAACATTTCCTTACGAAATTTGGAAATCTGACGATTTCCCGTTTGATGAAGCCTCTTGCATTTTCATGTTCATGGGACTAAACATAAATATCCAATCCCACCTAACTAGACTAGGTGAAGTATGCTCTTTTGCCATGAAAGAATTTCTAGACCAATTTGTTCCGGTTTAGGACCAGATGCTTTATGTTCTTCTCTTTCGAAGTTGAATCCTTGAAACAACATTCTTTGCTAAACAGATTTCTTAAATTCTTGCTTCTGTATTGCGGTGACGAGAAAAAAAATAAAGTTTAGTGATTTTATGCCCAGTGCACTAGGTTTAGGCGATGTCTGCTTATTGGATGAATAGGTGGTTGTGTCATTTCTATCCTGGACAGTGTGAAAATCACATTGCATGATTTATCCAAGATTACCGTCTAATAACTCTCGACTACGGTCCAGTTGTCGGAGCTATTGCACTGTTGTGTATGCGTTTATATCGTTGCTGCTGTTTTATTTTAATTTATTAATTCCATGTTTTTAGGCAATGCTCGTTAAGTTCCTTGCTCAAGCACACAACCGATTAGTTGGAGACCAGTTTCGATTCAGTAACCTTTCAGCTAAAGGTTGACGTAATAACCCACCAGGCTATTCAGCCTAAAATTTTGTGAAAACATTATATGTGTCATAATATTTTGTATTGTTTAATAGCTGTAATTTTTTTAAGAAGCATCAAGCGATCTATAAATCCGCTTTCGACGGTCCCTAATTTTACGCGGGTTCAACAAACTTCTTCGCAGTCGAGATTATCAAGTTCATAATCTTCTGCGTCGCCAGAAAAGCCACATTTAATTCATTCCTGCATTTTAAGAAATTTAAAGCAAACTAAGGTGCTGGGACGAATTGTCCTACGGACCTAAGATGATCGATAATTCACCTTCAATTTACGACCGGTTAGTCTGGTGGTTTAGTGCGTCGCCTTTCATTCGAAAGGTTGGATGATCAAAACTGGCCGCTAGCTAGATGGTTGTGACCTTGGGCAGGCACTTAACGAAAACTGTATTAACCCAGCGGATTAAAGAGTTCTTCTGTGTTGAAGGAATATGTGAATCATACATAACACACTGCAATAGCTCCGGTAACCCGATAGTGGGCGCGAGGTGACCTGACAATTGACCGTGTGTTTAACCCCTTGGTTTGCCAAATCACGAGGATAAAGTTTCGAAGAGATAGTCTGACGATTTTCCGTGCAATAACGCCCCTTGCATTTTTGGTGAGTAATCAAAGGATTGCGCGTTTGATAAATTAAGCCGCGTTTTCCCAATCTAATGGAAAAACATTAACACCCCAACATACTCCACGAGTACCGCCTTTTAGTAGTCCACTGGTGTGAAGAAACGAAAAACATTAAACAAGTCCGTCTTACAGTTTTAGTGGCATCAGTAAAATGAATGAAACTGCTGACTGAACGTATTGAACTAACTTTAACTCATTCTTGTAAATTAATCTCATTCCCAGAACTAACCAAACTCCAACCCATGTTTAAAACTAACTCTAAGACACATCTTCATTTTAGTGAGCAGTTTGCCCCCTTCCCCCTTACTTCCCCCCCGTTCAGTCCAAAAACATTGGCGAGCTGGTTTAATATCCCCATTTATTTATTTACAAAAAAGAAAATTGATTGAAATTAAATTGGAAAAGATTTAAAGCGAAAATTAATCAAAAGGTGTCACCACATAATTGGGAAAGAACAGTATTTTTATGCAATATAACTGTAAAATACCCGTCTTTTTATCTAGGTGAATAAAGATTGATCAATCACACATACACACGGTAATAGCTCCAGCAAATGGACTTTAGGCACGAGGTACGTGTACAAATCCAGAATAACAAACAGAAGAAATAAACTTGGAAAATTGATCAAAATTTATGACATGGATAGTTGTAAGGAAGTATAAGATTGTGGAGACAGTACTTTTGCATATACACCATGATATAGTGTGGAGAATGTTACCTACGAAATACTAAATACATGAATTAAGCAATAATGAAAGTACGCAATACTTAAATTACACAATAATAAAAGTACACAATACTTAAATTACACAATAATGAAAGTACGCAATACTTAAATTACGCAATAATAAAAGTACGCAATACGTAAATACTAAGGAGTACGCAATACTGACTGTATTTTAAATGAAATAAAACAGGTAATATATGTGATATAAATATTGCCCATTGTATGTTTTTGGAACTCAAAGGCAAGTTACGGGTTGGTTAAACTACAGGTTATAGTGTGTATGGGAGTTTAATTGAAAAATTGGCGCGCATAAACAGGTAGTAAGCCTAGGTGGTCATGTGTATACAAGCATACTAAAAAAAGTTGTGTGACTAAATAGGAAGTGGAAAAATTGGCGCGCATAAACAGGTAGTGAGCTAAGGTGGGTATGTGTATGCAAGAATCCTACAAAAAAAGTTATGGTACCAAAAAGGTGAAAGTTGGTATTTGGATCAAGAAAACGAAAGATTTAAAGTAAATTTGTTAAATGTGATGAAAGTGCAAGACAGTAACAGTAATAACAGAACGACAAAATAAAACTCTTATACCAAAATGCCACTTTTAATTAACTAAAAATGGAATTAATTTATTCCTAAACATTGTCTTTCAGTTAAAACTCATCTAACACACTACAGACCATAGAGGAATGAGATAAAAATGATTTTTTTAAAGCAAAATAGAAATTATTTCAGTACAATTGATTATGTCGGTTAGAAAATGCTGGTAAAAAGAATAGAAGAGAAAAGAAGACAAAAACTATATAATAGAGATAAATACAAGGAACTTAAGTTAAAACAAATTTCCTAATGAATTGAAAATACGCGATTGGCACCTTAGAGTACGTCACACTTACACCAGGGACATCACAAAGAATTAATTCATTCCCTTTGAAGGGATTATGGGTGGAAACATGACCCAGTTGTTAATAAATAAACTGCATAATTTTTTGTGCTGGTGCATGGCAACACTGCACAAAATTTGGGTGCTGGTGCATGGCAGCGTGACGCTTGGCGTAAAGCCCATAATGATCGGGTATCCCGCCGGTTACATGTTCGTTTCCAGCTCGAGGTGGTCGTAGGAACCCGGAGTGGGGAGGTAGCGTGATAAGTACGATCTCTGGTGATCCAGGACCCCGTTTGCGGAACTAACTTCTTCCCTTGTCTTGTGAGCCTGCGAATCAAGGTTTATTAGTTTCTTTCCAATTTACTTTCGTGGGTGAAATTCTTATTATTCCCCTGGGTGTGACAAATGGTACTTTTAACCAAGTTACATGTGAGATTATTCCAATAGTAAGGTTAATAAGGATAATGCAATTATCTGTTCCACATTACAAGGTGGAATGTTTACACTTTATTCCAAGCCCTACCCTGGGATACAACCGTAAAAGGGAGGATTGGAGTAAAGATCGAACAAACAATTTGTCTAGTTCAGTGCTCCGCAACCTTTTTTTTTATTAGCAGCACATTTAGAAACTTACTAAATTTGAGATTTTTTTTTATTTAGGTAATAAGAAATGGAAATATGTTTTCTTAATAAAGTAGAGAGACTAGTGACAAAAAGAGAAGATATTCTTTCTTAATCCAAGTAACAAAAATTAAGGTTATCCTTTTTTAAACTAGTTAAAAAAATAAATATGATGAATATCCTTTTCTTAATTCATGCAACAAAAAAATCGATTTTCATTCAGAATTCTTACATTGAACGCAATTTCCCGCAAAGCCTTTGCTTCCGCCTGCCCCGATGCAGCCACCATGTCACTGAACAAACCGTTCTCCCGATCTAGGAGAATATGTGGTTGATCGAATTCAGCTACCCGGCCTTGATCGAGCACCTAAAGTGGTGGGAATGAATCAAGCGTCGTGTAGTGTGAAGGTTTTAGGTTATTTACCATACTGAAGAGGTTTCTAGTTCAGGAACCACCCTGACTGTTGTTTGGAATTGTCCTAGGGTTAGGCATTTGAAAAATGTTTTCACGATCCAGTAGATTTAAATGGATCGGTTTAAAAGTATTATTAAATAACACATTGGCAACGCTCCAATAGGGCATAAGGTTGAAGGGATTTAATCGTAAACTAAGTGGTTATAAATTAATTGATACAAAGGTAACAGTGTCTTTAAAATTAAAGAGGACACAAATTAATTGATTTTACTCGCAAATTGATTGATTTTAATTGTTTTTTCGAAGATGCTTATGACGGACATGTGCTAAGACCAGCTGTTCAGCAAAAAGGGTTTAACTAATCAGGTTAAAACCTTCAGTCATGCTAACTGATATGCTATTTATTTGCAATGCCTTTATTATATTAAAACCCTCCAAGGAAACATCAAAATATGTACAAAGGTAACCCATATTTTTGTTGATAATAAACTTTACTAGTCGTTTTCTTGGGACTGCACAATGGATTCCAAATTTTAAAGAAAGTTGTCGATAATTATAAAATGAATTCAGAAAATACAATCGGACTTATAATAATCAAGTTCACTCCAGGACATTATCCCCCTAAATATAAAATGCCTAAGCCTGCACAGTACACTATTTTCTCTTGTATAAAGCATCTGGACAATCAAAACTAAATGAAATTGACTGATGAATAATGAGATGACCCATATCTTAACCAATTTTTGGGATATTCCGAGAAATTGACCAAAAACTAACCCAGTAATCTGAATCACTGTTTAAAATAGGGAAAATATGGAGTCTTACATTTCAATTATTTTGGCTTTTACTTTTGCTTAAATTATAATGTAATTTTAACTGATATTTCACAAAATAAAATCACTGAGAGCCACAAAACTAATAATATTTTCGGATAAAAGGAAAACAACACTGTGTGAGATTAAGACTGTTTGTTTTACTTATGCATGGATATTAATATTATCGTTACAGTAGCAATAAAATTAATTAATAAGAGCCGCATCAGAAGCATAAAAGAGCTGCAGATTACCGACCCATGTTCTAAGTTAATACACCCCCACATAGCCCTAAGCCTTCGGCCAATACACCCAAAAAGCAAACTAAAATTTTGCTTTGCTGACCCATAATATAGGAATATGCGTTCGCGTGCGAAATTACTACATGCGATATTTGCTGATATTTCCAATAATTTGTTGAGAATAAATATTATGGAAGATTAGAAAAAAATTAATTTAAATATTGCAAATGTGAGATTATAGGAAAAAAAGCCTAGTATAAATCTTGCTATTAAAATCTAAATTTGCGCATAAATGTGCCGATTTAGTTTAAGGTCGAAAAAGTCAAAAAAATCTAATTTGCCGAAATGTAATGGTAAATCAGCAAAAATTATTTTGAATATAAAAAAAACCTGTATAAAGATCTTTAAGATTTTGTGGCCTGTACTGGGCAAAACCTGTTAGAATTAGGTTTTTAGGAAACACCTCAACTGAGCGGTATTTCATTGTAATAGTTCCGTCAACCCGACTGTGGGCGCAAGTTGTATTACTCAGCACCTTAGCAAGCCACTTTTAAATTATATATTACAGTGGATCACCAGTTGTTCAAAAATGTTTTTACAAAGTGGAAAATCTTGGCTACTGATTAAGTGTATTTATTAAATGGAAAACAAAATAATTTGTTTAGTCTACTGTATTTGTTTAAGGTATTTTATTAAAAAAAAGGTGTCATCTAAGTCCTTTGGAAAAATTAACCAATAGGCCTACCCAACCTTTTTTTCTAAACTACTTATATTATTTTCCCCTTACAGCGATTTTGAATGTAAAATAAAACGACATTTTTGACCATTTAGAAAAGTTAGAAGGATTGCTGTAAGCCGAAAGGTGGTAGGATCAAAACCAGCCGCCGCATAGTTAAAAGAACAAGTGAATTAATCAGTTTAAAAGTCTTAATCATAAACAGCCAGCAGAGAGTCAGTTTTGTGCTTGGATATGACACTCGACATGGGGCATTGAGTGAAACAAGTAAATTAACGAGCTTAAAGTCTCAACGATAAACAACACACTGTAATATCTCTAGTACACGGAATATAATGTATGGATTGCCTGTGTGGTAAAGCTCCTGCATTTTCTTAAAACACGCTACAATAGCAGGGTAAACGAGGATTAGTCCGGCCGGTTAGCCTGGCGGTTAAGTGCTTCGCCTTTCAATCGAAAGGTTGCAGGTGCGAAACTGGTCGCTAGCTAGTTAGTAGTGTCTTGGGCAAGGCACTTTACGGACATTGCCTGGACCCAGCGGATTGATGGGTTCTACTGAATTAAAGGAACGTGTAAATCATACACAACAAACTGCAATAGCTCCGGTAACCCGACGGTGGGCAGGAGGTGATCTGACGATTGCTTGTGTGTTAACCCCCTTGGTTTTCCCATTCACGGGGATAAACATGAATATCCTATCCTACCATAACACGATCTGAGTCGATAATCGTGTGCAGTCTGTGAGCGATGGTGAGCACTGTGCAGTGACGGAAGTTTCGACGAATGGTTTGCTGTATCAGGAGGTCAGTTCTGTAACAAAATATGATGGTTGGATTTACGATGGCTTTCGATCATCATAGGAATTAGGTGCAGTCATGTTAACCCCAGTTACCACTATGTTAATGACCTGAATGTTGCTTTAATTAACCAACATAGGATATAATATTCATGTTTATCCCTGTGACTGGGAAAATGAAGGGGGTTAACACACCAGCAAAAAACTTCGTACAGTAAAAGGCTTTCCAGATATTAGCTTTTAGTCTAAACGGCGATACATATGCATAAAGTCTTGGTCATAAAATGCAATCTAAACCTCATATCAACGTTGGCGGTTGCCTCATCAATTATAAGAATTTTGTTCTTCCTCAAAACAGCCCTCGCAAGGCAAACCAGTTGCCGCTGGCCCACGCTGAAGTTGGAACCGGATTCAGCCAGTTCCGAAGCCAGTTTAAGGGGAAGCTGCTGCACAGCCGGTTTCAACTGGACCTGGCGGGTTGAAGCAATTGTTAATGATAGATAATGTTTGAGAGTCACAAGGTCATTGTCAAAGTAACCTTAACCATGCATGGTAAGAAATAAATAACAACTTTATTGATATATATATATATATATACATTTTTTTAAATATTTATACTTTTTTAAATGCCAGACTTATTAGTGCGTCGTCTTTCATCCGGGTTTTAGTTTTAAAACCGGTCACTAGCTAGTCAGTTGTGTCTTTGGGCAAAACACTTAACGGACATTGCCTGAACCCAGCGGATTAATGGCTTCTACTAAATTGAAGGATTGTGTGAATCATACACAACACACTGCAAAGTGATCTGATTATTACCTGTGTGCTAACCCCCTTGGTTTTCTGAAATCATGTGAATAAACTTATCCTAGCCTATCATCAATAATTAAAAATAGGTTTTTTAAAAAAAGTTTCTAAAAAAATCAGTAAATGATCAAAATGCTTTGCCTATTCACATGCGGAATTTTTACTGTTACTGTTATGCAATAATGATTTTGGAGCTTTAGAAAAGTCAAAACAAAAAAAATATTAATTTTTACTACACTAATAATTTTCTCCCAAAACTAGTATTTAATATTTTATTTTAAAACGCATTTTTTGCTTAAAACAAGACATAAACTTAGCCGTTTTCAACTACAATATTTTTGCGTATATTTTGGCTTATGACATTAACATAGCCTTATTCAAATAGAGTCTTCGAATCGAAATGAACCAACCTGTTCCAGTGCATTCCAGACTTCCTCATCCGAATATAACTGAAACGGATCCAAGTTTTTACGCATCGTCCCCGCGAACAGGATGGGGTCCTGAGGGTGGAACACGGGTGTTGTGAACAACTTGTGCGGCAATGCACAGGAGTGGATGGGTAAGGCATAATTTTATTTAAATGCATGGCCAAAAATCATGTCTGAATATCCAGAGTTATGTCTAAATATCCACAAAACGTAATTCCTCCAATAACTCAACTAAGGTATATTACTATGCACCTGAACAAACCATTTTACATTACCAGGGCCAAAAGTCCATTAAATTTCGAGTAAGAATTCACTCAGGTGTAGAAGCTTACGTGAAAAACGCGAGTAAATCGTTTTCCCCTACTGTTTTTATTCATGATGCTGTTGCAAATATGGAGTCCAATATTTGTATGCCCCATGTGTATAATAAAAACGGTCTCAATGATAAGGATTTGTGTTTTATTCCCCTATACGCCAGTTGAATAGAAAACGGTTGCAATTAACGTTAATTAGTTTTTATTTTCAGAAGTACATTCTTACTCGCATGGCATTCAAGTGTTGTTCGCATTACTCATGTGGATTTTTGGTCCTGGTTATAAAATTACCCAAATGGCACAAGGTTTTATATCCCGTTCTATTAACTAGTTGCTGCAATATCAGGTACCTTGGCCAAAGCAATATATACTTAATGCACTTTACCCCGAACCAGTAAATTTAAATTGTTTCAGACAGTACTGTATTTAACCCCCTATACAAATTTTCACTCCAAATAGTATTTTGAACTTTGAATCTTAGCCTAATTAAAATGTATCAGTCAGCTTTTAGGAACACAGTAATAGTAGGCTATAGTATAGAAGCAACAGGAATACAGGATTAAATATAACTAAAAGATACTGCGGCCCATTGAATTATAGGTTATACAGCCCATTGAATTATTTCAAGTGACAATGCGGCCCATCACAATAAAAGGTTGGACATCCCTGATTTAAACCATACCAATTTGCATCTTTTACCAAATAAATGATATTTTTAACCTTGGCAAAAGTTTTTTTGGAATTCGTACTTATTTTATGTGTCTCTTTCTATTATAAGAAAAAGACAATCAACCGAGGGCTAAACTTAAGATATTTTGGTTTCAGATACCACTGTATTTACTCCCATACACTCACCACTGTGTCAAAATAAATTTGTTTTTTTGTAGCTAGGCCGAACTTTATATCTATATTTAGCTATTTTAAAATCTTTGATAACTTAATTGTGTGCAGAAACATGAATACCTATTTCTAATATCAGAAAAATACATATTTTGGAGATCATTTGTTTTCCAACAGCACTGTATTTAATGCTACATGCAAAACTGTAAAAAAATTAAATATTTTTTCTTCAACTAGGCCAAGCTTTAAATTCAAATTTTTAGGTGCTGGCTTTGAATCCAATACCACTGGATCCTACAATTTGTTTAATTGTGTATGTTAACTATAAAGGAATTCTAGCAACAGGGACGGTTGAGATATGTAAGGACAGAGAATATGATGGGTTTTGATGAAACTTGCAAAATACCTGAGGAATGATGGAGATTGCCGATCTGAGCTCTGTGAGACCAAGTGAGGACACGTCAATCCCATCAATCAGGATCTCTCCTTTGCTGTACTCGTTCAGTCTGAATAACGTGGAGATGAGAGAGCTCTTTCCAGCCCCTGTTCGCCCCACGATTCCAACCTGAATAAAGTTAATCAACTTTACCAATTTACCTTTTTTATGGTAATACCAGGACTTGTAAGATACTCTAACCTAACGATTAACTGAACAATATTAAGTTAAGCTAATATATAATATGATATTTTCATATTTAGTTAATGAATATACAAAGATGGTTGTTGTTATTTATATTTAATAAGAACTACAATGATTAATGTATACCCTAAAGTTTTACACAATGCAGGATATTGAAGTTAATAAATTAATATACAGCCTATCTAAAATCTTTGTATATTTAATTTAAGTATCAATTAAAAATTTCCAAATTCCAAAATTTCTTAAATATGAAAAGTCACTAACACTATACTGTCCACAAGCAGTTTTTTAAACAAAGCTTAGTTTAAAACTCATTACAGCCTTGTGCTAAGTTTATTTTTTTATAGAATTCGGTAAAGGTATTGGTTGGTTTAACCATTTATTTGGCCACATGATGGTTCTAGTCAAAAGTACACTTAATTTAGTTTTTCATATAATATAGTAATATTTTGACATAGTGGGTAGGAATTTAAAAAAAAACTCAAACTGATGTCCTTAAAGTTTCTAAAAATCAATTCCGAATTTATGAAAATCAACAATAATTAAACTTAGTTGTTTAACAACCAAATTTGTTTCATATACCTACCTTTTCATGTGCTTTAATATGAGCTCTTATGCCATGCAGTATGTTCGGCCCATCTTTATAGTGGGCATAGGAGAGGTTGTTGAATGTAATGACGCCATAATTGGGCCACCCCTGTGGCAGTGACGACCCCTCGATTTCGTGTGGCGCCTCAGGTTCAATTGCGTAATATTGTTGGATTCGTTCGACTGATGTCATCTGAAGGGTGAAATGTGAGGTCTTGGCAGTGGGCATAGGTAAAAACACACGAATGCATTTTTAAGTTTTGTGGTGTAAGCCTGTTATATATTATGTTTTGTATGTTTTTTTTCTCCATAAATTGTGCTTTTTTAAATCCAAATAGTATAAAGTGGGATATGCATGTTTACCCGCAGAATTAGAAAAGCTTGACACAGAGGTATTTGTGAGATTACCACACGCTAATAAGGGAATAACATATATTGCAGTAAGTACAAAACAGCAGTTTTTCGTACTGCGTCAGACACAGTTCAACTTACCAAATTCTCTACTTCTGCGCTCTGTCGAGTGCCCCACTGGAACATTCCCATTAACAAGATGGCATAGGTGAGGGTAAGTCCAACTTTACCTGGACATGGGGTTGGTAGTAGTGGTGTGGATGGTTAATAAGGTAGAATGATCTTTCACGAGATTTTATACACGCTTTTTAAAAGAATTCATACACGCTTTTTAAAAGATTTCATACACGCTTTTTAAAAGATTTCATACACGCTTTTTAAAAGATTTCATACACGCTTTTTAAAAGATTTCATACACGCTTTTTAAAAGATTTCATACACGCTTAGTCACCCACCTGCATCCACTGCATTGAGAGATGATGTGAGGATGGAGAAGTAAGCCACACAACCGATGAAGATGGCACAGATCGCATCCAAGCGGAACGCCAACCACCTTGATCCAGTGATGAACAGAAACCAAGCAGCTGCAGGAAAATTTAAGGGATTTGAAAGAAAATTACGGCCTCAGAAGTTTAGTATGGGTGTTGGGATAGGGTTCAAAATGCTCACATTGCCTTATAGTAGAAGACGTGAAGGCCAAGGATGTAAAAGGATAATTATGGGGTAACAAGGGTACAAAATGATAAATAGGGGTGACAAGGGTGCAAAATGAACCCTTTGGAAATACCTAGCCCCCTTAATGCAGAATAAAGGCTTTTAAAAGTTGACTTAAACACAATAATTTAAACCATACCAACTTTTATCTGTTGCTTTCTTGGCAAAAGGTTTTTTTTAATAATTTGTTATAATTTCTGTTTCTATTTTTTATTGTGTTGATTTTATTGAGGTACATACGAAGAATATACCATGAACATCCTGTACTCGTCACTTACAACTATGTAAATCCTGCTTGCAGTGGAACTCCTCTTCGAACTTGTCCTGCATGTTGAAAGCTCGGACCGTGGACAAACCCTGGATGGTGTTCGACAGATGGGTGAATACTGGGCTCCGACCTGGGTTTGTGGGGGTTTGTTTAGTGCTTTTGAGGGGTGGAAAATATTTCAATGGACTAAGAGTAGGTGGTTGATGGGTAAATTAAAATTGAAGAAAAAGGAAATTTTATTGGATATAATTTAAATGGGATAATTTTACCATGTAAATAGAGTAAATTTTATTTTGAGCATCAGCTATATTTTAAAAGGGGTAATTTTACAGTTTAAAAGGGGTAAATTTAATTTAAAGGCGTAATATATTCTTTTTTTAATTGAGGGTTGGATATACTTTAAATGGGGTAATTATGCCGTCTAAACGCAGTAGATTTTTATTTAAACATCGAATGTAATTTAAACAAGGTCATTTTACCATTTACACAGGGTAATTTTTTTTATTTAAGGGTGGCATACACTTTAAACAAGGCAATCTTACTGTTTAGATGGTGTAAATTTTATTTAGAGGGTGAACTATATTTTAAACGGTTAGTTTTAACGTTTGAACAGGGTAAATTTTCATTTAAGGGTCGGATATACCTTAAACGGGGTAATTTTACCATTTAACGGTAAATTTGCAATGAGGGTGAAATATATACTTCAAATAGGGTAATTTTACCATTTAAACGGGGTAATTTTACCACACAAATATAACCAAGTTCTTACTTGCACCCTCCATCCTCTTAATATCCCTTGAAGTGCGGATATAATATTGTCTCAACCAGATGAAATATATCGAGAGTGGAATTACAATGATGATCACGAAATAGTTGATTGTTACCGACAATATCAAGATGGAGAATATCATACAGAATATCTGAGGAAATACTGGTGATATTATACAGAATATCTGAGGAAATAGTGGTGATATCATACAGAATATCTGAGGAAATAGTGGTGATATTATACAGAATATCTGAGGAAATAGTGGTGATATTATACAGAATATCTGAGGAAATAGTGGTGGAACTATGGAGAATATCTTTAAAACAAATTAGTGATATCATAAAGAATATCTTTGGAGATATTGATGATATTATTATGAATATCAAGGAAAAAATTGGTGATATTATACAGAATATTTGAGGAAATATTGGTGATATTATGGAAAATATCTTTAAACAAATTAGTGATAATATAGAGAATATCTTTGAAAAATATAATATGAAATCTTTGGAGATATTTGTGATGTTATAATGAATATCAAGAAACAAATTGGTGAAATTATAGAAAATATCTGCGAAAATATTGGTGATATTATAAAGAATATCTTTGGAGATATTAGTAATATTACATAAAATATCTTTGGAGATATTAGCGGTATTATAATGAATATCAAGGAAAAAATTGGTGATATTATATAGAATATTTAGAAAATATTGGTGATATTATAAAAAATATTTTTTTAAAGATATCTTTTTGGAGATATGGCTGAAATTAAATAGAATATCTTTGGATAATTTGGTAATATTCCAATCAAAATATTTTTTACCTATGAACACAAAAACTTACATAAATAAAATCCATAAAAGTTTGAGGTAAAAGTTCATCCACCTGTCCCATATCCTTTGAAAATCGGTTCAAAATTCTACCTGGAACAAAAGTAAAAAAATCATATATTTAAAACTAAAATTAGTGTTACATGATAGGACCTGTGGGCAGGACACTTAAACGTTGTTGCCTTGATTCAGAAATGGTCCTAATTTCCAAATAATAAACACTCTCTATGTGGCTCCAGAAACCCAACTGTGGGCACATAGCACTTGCATTTACCAGGAATACGCCAAAACGCCACCAATGTTCAATTAGCTGGATAATTGAAGTCTAAAAATGACCAGAATATTTGGAAACTATTCACCTATTTAGATACGTGCTATAAGGATGTTAACTTTGTGCCTAAACCTTATAACATGTAAAATGTGACTGATAAGTGGTTTTTAATCATACTTTATCTAATACGCCTTTAGTTTTTTCATTGGACTAAATTACTACTGTTTCCATGTTTATAATTAATAATGACTATCAATGTCTTATCCACAGGAATATACAAGACAGAAGCATCTAATCCAGGAGCTTTTCTATTTGATTTTAAATCAAAATTAATATCATTGATAAAAATTAACCCAATCTAACTTACCAACCGGGTTTACATCGAAAAATCTCATCGGGGCTTTCAATATGGCGTTGAACATTTTATCATGCATACGGATCCCACTTTGAACACAGTAGTAGAACTGTGAGATGGAACGTGCGTACAACAGCAAGGTACATAGGCCAACTAAACCTGTTGAGGTGGTGGTTTGTTAGGTTTCTTTCTGTTTTTGCTGATTAATTGAAGTCTTCACAAATAGTGGGAGCACAGAAAGTAAAAAAGTCTGTAATTTGGTATCGATAATAAAATATGAATAAACTTATCAAACACTGCATAATATATATATATATATAAATTGCTACTGTGAATTTATTGGATGTTACTACGACCTGGGGCATGCAAAAGGCATTAAAAAGAACACCATCAGGAATTCACAAGTACCCTTGCTTTATTGCACAAGAGATTGTTTTCATCTTATGAAAAAAACAAACAAAATCGTTACTAATAAAAATATGTTGTAAGAAGGTAACACGAGCAACAGTTTGTGTATTTTAAAAAAACAGAAAATTATTAAATACCTTTTTGATATAATATATATACCGGTGTATATATAAAGATTTAAGTTCAAAATTTATAAAGCAAATGCTATTTAAACATTAAACAAATGCTATTGAAATATAAAGCAAATGCTATTGAAATATAAAGCAAATGCTATTGAAATAAAAAGCCAATAAATTGGACTGGAATTTATGCAGACATTTTCTCTTATGTTCAGTTGAGGAACATGTTATATAAATTTTAAGGTGAAAATCCAGCACATACTTGCATAGACAATGATGTAGAAGGTATTGTCGAATTTGGTTGGCAATAGTGGATTACTTGTGGTGTTGAGATAACTAACCATGGAAGTATTCAACAATATAGTTGGTGAAGTGGTGAAATTTTGCAAATTGGGCACTGCTATGGTGGAATAGAAGATTTCGGATCTGGTCGACCTAGGAAACGGGGCTGGTGGTTTAAACTGGGTTTTGTTGTTTTAAGCGTAAAATGTCGTGTTTGCTTAGTGCAACTTTTGATTGATCACTGATTCTGACATCACTCTACACTACACAGCTGGCCAATAAGAAGAACACAACTAATAAAAGATTGCTATACACTCACCACACAGCAATCCACCAATCGCACAACAAATACGTCGTGTGGTCGGCCATTGCAAGTATGACGAGAATCACGAAGAAGAAAACGTTGTGGATGAAGTAGTTCTTGTAAATAATCAGCTTCACGCTGCCCTGTGCATTTTCCTCCTCATCTTCCACAGGAGCAACAAAGTCGGCCTGGAAAAATAAAGGGTTGGATTTTGCGACTTAATAATAGGAAGAACCAGTACGAATTGAACTTGGAAAACAAGATCGCTAGAGTATGGAATCAAAACTCATGATTTGGGATTGAATACGCCGAGAAAATAAGCAATGGAGCAGTGCTTCTTTAAGTAGGGTCCTTACAGCAGCTTCAGGGAATGCATGAATACTTTGGAATTTACAACATAAGATTGATAAATTATGATTTTTTTAAGTTATTCGCAGATTATCATCACTTTTTTCAAATAAGTCCTACATGTTTGCTTATTGTGATATATATTGAGATGGGCAAATTGTACTTATTTATTGTGGGTATATTTACAACACACAACCTGTACCACCAGTAAGATTATTACTTCAGAAAGGAAAAAAATATTAACTTTTATCTAAAAACTTTGTGGAGGGTCAGAGACTGCTTTGACGGCAAAAAAGGAACCACTAGGACAAAAAAGGTTGAGAACCACTGCAATAGAGCTATCAACTTAATCAGTGTGTGCATATTACAAGAACCATATTTTACAGTTTGTAATATATACAAATTGCCATCAACCAAAACTTGATCGTATTACCTTGTCCTCTGCCATCAATGGAACCTCGGTTTCAATGTCTGGGAATGCCCCTGGTTCTTCAAACACCCTTGATGCAATCTGGAAAAAAGAAAAAGCAATTCAATATCAATAAGAAA
>CH001171.1:1268-19248 GCA_000149265.1 Ciona savignyi | reverse complement strand
TGGGTATGTAAATATTATGACATTACAATTTGAAGGAAAATTTAATGACACTTCACCCCTATTTTAAATTTTTCTGAAAGATATGTCGCTTAAAACCAGGGAAATCTATTGCTGGAACGGCACCAAATAGAATGTTTTTACTGGATTTAGACGAAGCCCTTCATATTTCATCGGGCTTCATGGCTTATTGGAAAACGACTTCTAAGAAATTGGACATTCCGATCGATCGCAAGTGATATCTTATATCTTAACCCTTTTGTGGTTAACGTATTAGCTTGACCGCAAACTCGTAGAAAATAAATGTTTGACTTCCTAAAAAAACTCCTATATTCAAAAGGAAATGTAGTCAACCCATATTGTTTTAAACATCAAAGTTAAATCGTCCCTGGCTGGGCTTGAACCAGCAACCTTTCGGTTAACAGCCGAACGCGCTAACCAATTGCGCCACAGAGACATCTACATTCGAAATTTGGGAGACGCTATTGTAACGTGTTTTAAATACTTTATATTTTAGGCGAAGATGGTTAACTTTATACAAGTGTACCACAATGATGTCTTCAAAATCACATTGTAGTTTTATTTTATACATAGCACCGTTTGATGAGGTCGTAGACCCTGATCCAGCGGAAAATACAATTTTCATGGTTTTTAAAAGTTTTGGATTGTTTTAACATCTATTCCACTAAATATAGCTGTAAGGCGCCATCGCTTAGTGGTAAAGCGCCTGTCTTGTAAACAGGAGATCCTGGGTTCGATCCCCAGTGGTGCCTTTATTATTGCCCGTATTAGGATTACTTTAATACATTTGGGACACAACCGTTAAAAACTGAATTTACCATTAATAGATGATGGCCACTTAACAGGAAATAACTTTAAAATACTATTTTTTATACAAATGGTAATCGTCCCTTGCTGGATTTGAAGTAGTAACCTTTCGGTTAACAGCCAAAACAGCTAAGCAATTGCGCCACTGATACTGCTATTTAGATGAAATGTGTGACAACATTGTAAAAAGAGTATATAATTGTCATTGCTTTCAAAGCCAGGATATTTTTTTATAAGAATGTCACCAAATAGATTATCTTCGCTGTTTGTAGCTGGTCCGCGCACTGGCAACAACTGGCGCCATGGCTTAGTAGTAAAGTGCCTGTCTAGTAAACAGGAGATCCTGGGTTCGATCCCCAGTGGTGCCTTTAAACAAATTTAAATATCATGACATTACAATTTGAAGGAAAATTTAATGACACTTCACCCCTATTTTAAATTTTTCGGAAATATATGTCGCTTAAAACCAGGGAAATCTATTGCTGCAACGGCACCAAATAGAATGTTTTTACTGGATTTAGACGAAGCCCTTCATATTTCATCAGGCTTCATGGCTTAATGGAAAACGACTTCTACTAAATTGGACAGCCCGATCGATCCCAAGTGATACCTTATATCTTAACTCTTTGGTGGTTAACGTATTTGCTTGACCGCAAACTCGTAGAAAACAAATTTTTGACATCCTAAGAAAGTTCCTATATTCAAAAGGATATGTAGTCAACCAATTTTGTCTTGAACATCAAATATAAATCGTCCCCTGGCTGCGGATTGAACCAGCAACCTTTCGGTTAACAGCCGAACGCGCTAACCAATTGCGCCACAGAGACATCTAGAACCGAAATTTGGGAGACGCTATTGGAACGGCACTAAATATAATGTTTTTACTGGTTTTAGACGAAGCGCTTCATATTTCATCGGGCTTCATGGCTTATTGGAAAACGACTTCTAAGAAATTGGACATTCCGATCGATCGCAAGTGATATCTTATATCTTAACCCTTTTGTGGTTAACGTATTAGCTTGACCGCAAACTCGTAGAAAATAAATGTTTGACTTCCTAAAAAAACTCCTATTTTCAAAAGGAAATGTAGTCAACCCATATTGTCTTAAACATCAAAGTTAAATCGTCCCTGGCTGGGCTTGAACCAGCAACCTTTCGGTTAACAGCCGAACGCGCTAACCAATTGCGCCACAGAGACATCTACATCCATAATTTGGGAGACGCTATTGTAACGTGTTTTAAATACTTTATATTTTAGGCGAAGATGGTTAACTTTATACAAGTGTACCACAATGATGTCTTCAAAATCACATTGTAGTTTTATTTTATACATAGCACCGTTTGATGAGGTCGTTGACCCTGATCCAGCGGAAAATACAATTTTCATGGTTTTTAATAGTTTTGGATTGTTTTAACATCTATTCCACAAAATATAGCTGTAAGGCGCCATGGCTTAGTGGTAAAGCGCCTGTCTTGTAAACAGGAGATCCTGGGTTCGATCCCCAGTGGTGCCTTTAATATTGCCCGTATTAGGATTACTTTAATACATTTGGGACACAACCGTTAAAAACTGAATTTACCATTAATAGATGATGGCCACTTAACAGGAAATAACTTTAAAATACTATTTTTTATACAAATGGTAATCGTCCCTTGCTGGATTTGAAGTAGTAACCTTTCGGTTAACAGCCAAAACAGCTAAGCAATTGCGCCACTGATACTGCTATTTAGATGAAATGTGTGACAACATTGTAAAAAGAGTATATAATTGTCATTGCTTTCAAAACCAGGATATTTTTTTATAAGAATGTCACCAAATAGATTATCTTCGCTGTTTGTTGCTGGTTCGCGAACTGTCAACAGCTGGCGCCATGGCTTAGTGGTAAAGCGCCTGTCTAGTAAACAGGAGATCCTGGGTTCGATCCCCAGTGGTGCCTTTAAACAAAAGTTTTTTGTGGGTATGTAAATATCATGACATTACAATTTGAAGGAAAATTTAATGACACTTCACCCCTATTTTAAATTTTTCTGAAAGATATGTCGCTTAAAACCAGGGAAATCTATTGCTGGAACGGCACCAAATAGAATGTTTTTACTGGATTTAGACGAAGCCCTTCATATTTCATCGGGCTTCATGGCTTATTGGAAAACGACTTCTAAGAAATTGGACATTCCGATCGATCGCAAGTGATATCTTATATCTTAACCCTTTTGTGGTTAACGTATTAGCTTGACCGCAAACTCGTAGAAAATAAATGTTTGACTTCCTAAAAAAACTCCTATATTCAAAAGGAAATGTAGTCAACCCATATTGTTTTAAACATCAAAGTTAAATCGTCCCTGGCTGGGCTTGAACCAGCAACCTTTCGGTTAACAGCCGAACGCGCTAACCAATTGCGCCACAGAGACATCTTCATTCGAAATTTGGGAGACGCTATTGTAACGTGTTTTAAATACTTTATATTTTAGGCGAAGATGGTTAACTTTATACAATTGTACCACAATGATGTCTTCAAAATCACATTGTAGTTTTATTTTATACATAGCACCGTTTGATGAGGTCGTAGACCCTGATCCAGCGGAAAATACAATTTTCATGGTTTTTAATAGTTTTGGATTGTTTTAACATCTATTCCACAAAATATAGCTGTAAGGCGCCATGGCTTAGTGGTAAAGCGCCTGTCTTGTAAACAGGAGATCCTGGCTACGATCCCCAGTGGTGCCTTTAATATTGCCCGTATTAGGATTACTTTAATACATTTGGGACACAACCGTTAAAAACTGAATTTACCATTAATAGATGATGGCCACTAAACAGGAAACTAACTTTAAAATACTATTTTTTATACAAATGATAATCGTCCCTTGCTGGATTTGAAGTAGTAACCTTTCGGTTAACAGCCAAAACAGCTAAGCAATTGCGCCACTGATACTGCTATTTAGATGAAATGTGTGACAACATTGTAAAAAGAGTATATAATTGTCATTGCTTTCAAAACCAGGATATTTTTTTATAAGAATGTCACCAAATAGATTATCTTCGCTGTTTGTTGCTGGTTCGCGCACTGACAACAGCTTGCGCCATGGCTTAGTGGTAAAGCACCTGTCTAGTACACAGGAGATCCTGGGTTCGATCCCCAGTGGTGCCTTTAAACAAAAGTATTTTGTGGGTATGTAAATATCATGACATTACAATTTGAAGGAAAATTTAATGACACTTCACCCCTATTTTAAATTTTTCGAAAAGATATGTCGCTTAAAACCAGGGAAATCTATTGCTGGAACGGCACCAAATAGAATGTTTTTACTGGATTTAGACGAAGCCCTTCATATTTCATTAGGCTTCATGGCTTATTGGAAAACCACTTCTAAGAAATTGGACATTCCATCGATCGCAAGTGATATCTTATATCTTAACTCTTTGGTGGTTAACGTATTTGCTTGACCGCAAACTCGTAGAAAACAAATTTTTGACATCCTAAGAAAGTTCCTATATTCAAAAGGATATGTAGTCAACCAATTTTGTCTTGAACATCAAATATAATTCGTCCCTGGCTGCGATTGAACCAGCAACCTTTCGGTTAACAGCCGAACGCGCTAACCAATTGCGCCACAGAGACATCTAGAACCGAAATTTGGGAGACGCTATTGGAACGGCACTAAATATAATGTTTTTACTGGTTTTAGACGAAGCTCTTCATATTTCATCGGGCTTCATGGCTTATTGGAAAACGACTTCTAAGAAATTGGACATTCCGATCGATCGCAAGTGATATCTTATATCTTAACCCTTTTGTGGTTAACGTATTAGCTTGACCGCAAACTCGTAGAAAATAAATGTTTGACTTCCTAAAAAAATTCCTATATTTAAAAGGCAATGTAGTCAACCCATATTGTCTTAAACATCAAAGATTAATCGTCCCTGGCTGGTCTTGAACCAGCAACCTTTCGGTTAACAGCCGAACGCGCTAACCAATTGCGCCACAGAGACATCTACATTCGAAATTTGGGAGACGCTATTGTAACGTGTTTTAAATACTTTATATTTTAGGCGAAGATGGTTAACTTTATACAATGGAACCACATTGATGTCTTCAAAATCACATTGTATTTTTATTTTATACATATCACCGTTTGATGAGGTCGAAGACCCTGATCCAGCGGTAAAATACAATTTTCATGGTTTTTAATAGTTTTGGATTGTTTTAACATCTATTCCACAAAATATATCTGTAAGGCGCCATGGCTTAATGGTAAAGCGCCTGTCTTGTAAACAGGACATCCTGGGTTCGATCCCCTGTGGTGCCTTTATTATTGCCCGTATTAGGATTACTTTAATACATTTGGGACACAACCGTTAAAAACTGAATTTACCATTAATAGATGATGGCCACTTAACAGGAAATAACTTTAAAATACTATTTTTTATACAAATGGTAATCGTCCCTTGCTGGATTTGAAGTAGTAACCTTTCGGTTAACAGCCAAAACAGCTAAGCAATTGCGCCACTGATACTGCTATTTATATGAAATGTGTGACAACATTGTAAAAAGAGTATATAATTGTCATTGCTTTCAAAGCCAGGATATTTTTTTATAAGAATGTCACCAAATAGATTATCTTTCAATGTTTGTAGCTGGTCCGCGCACTGGCAACAACTGGCGCCATGGCTTAGTGGTAAAGCGCCTGTCTAGTAAACAGGAGATCCTGGGTTCGATCCCCAGTGGTGCCTTTAAACAAATTTAAATATCATGACATTACAATTTGAAGGAAAATTTAATGACACTTCACCCCTATTTTAAATTTTTCTGAAAGATATGTCGCTTAAAACCAGGGAAATCTATTGCTGGGAACGGCACCAAATAGAATGTTTTTACTGGATTTAGACGAAGCCCTTCATATTTCATCGGGCTTCATGGCTTATTGGAAAACGACTTCTAAGAAATTGGACATTCCGATCGATCGCAAGTGATATCTTATATCTTAACCCTTTTGTGGTTAACGTATTAGCTTGACCGCAAACTCGTAGAAAATAAATGTTTGACTTCCTAAAAAAACTCCTATATTCAAAAGGAAATGTAGTCAACCCATATTGTTTTAAACATCAAAGTTAAATCGTCCCTGGCTGGGCTTGAACCAGCAACCTTTCGGTTAACAGCCGAACGCGCTAACCAATTGCGCCACAGAGACATCTTCATTCAAAATTTGGGAGACGCTATTGTAACGTGTTTTAAATACTTTATATTTTAGGCGAAGATGGTTAACTTTATACAAGTGTACCAAAATGATGTCTTCAAAATCACATTGTAGTTTTATTTTATACATAGCACCGTTTGATGAGGCCGTAGACCCCTGATCCAGCGGAAAATACAATTTTCATGGTTTTTAATAGTTTTGGATTGTTTTAACATCTATTCCACAAAATATAGCTGTAAGGCGCCATGGCTTAGTGGTAAAGCGAATGTCTTGTAAACAGGAGATCCTGGGTTCGATCCCCAGTGGTGCCTTTATTATTGCCCGTATTAGGATTACATTAATACATTTGGGACACAACCGTTAAAAACTGAATTTACCATTAATAGATGATGGCCACTTAACAGGAAATAACTTTAAAATACTATTTTTTATACAAATGGTAATCGTCCCTTGCTGGATTTGAAGTAGTAACTTTTCGGTTAACAGCCAAAACAGCTAAGCAATTGCGCCACTGATACTGCTATTTAGATGAAATGTGTGACAACATTGTAAAAAGAGTATATAATTGTCATTGCTTTCAAAGCCAGGATATTTTTTTATAAGAATGTCACCAAATAGATTATCTTCCCTGTTTGTAGCTGGTCCGCGCACTGGCAACAACTGGCGCCATGGCTTAGTGGTAAAGCGCCTGTCTAGTAAACAGGAGATCCTGGGTTCGATCCCCAGTGGTGCCTTTAAACAAATGTAAATATCATGACATTATAATTTAAAGGAAAATTTAATGACACTTCACCCCTATTTTAAATTTTTCGGAAATATATGTCGCTTAAAACCAGGGAAATCTATTGCTGCAACGGCACCAAATAGATTGTTTTTACTGGATTTAGACGAAGCCCTTCATATTTCATCAGGCTTCATGGCTTAATGGAAAACGACTTCTACTAAATTGGACATCCCGATCGATCCCAAGTGATACCTTATATCTTAACTCTTTGGTGGTTAACGTATTAGCTCGACCGCAAACTCGTAGAAAACAAAATTTTGACATCCTAAGAAAGTTCCTATATTCAAAATGATATGTAGTCAACCCATTTTGTCTTGAACATCAAATATAAATCGTCCCTGGCTGGGCTTGAACCAGCAACCTTTCGGTTAACAGCCGAACGCGCTAACCAATTGCGCCACAGAGACATCTAGAACCGAAATTTGGGAGACGCTATTGGAACGGCACTAAATATAATGTTTTTACTGGTTTTAGACGAAGCGCTTCATATTTCATCGGGCCTTCATGGGGCTTATTGGAAAACGACTTCTAAGAAATTGGACATTCCGATCGATCGCAAGTGATATCTTATATCTTAACCCTTTTGTGGTTAACGTATTAGCTTGACCGCAAACTCGTAGAAAATAAATGTTTGACTTCCTAAAAAAACTCCTATATTCAAAAGGAAATGTAGTCAACCCATATTGTTTTAAACATCAAAGTTAAATCGTCCCTGGCTGGGCATGAACCAGCAACCTTTCGGTTAACAGCCGAACGCGCTAACCAATTGCGCCACAGAGACATCTACATTCGAAATTTGGGAGACGCTATTGTAACGTGTTTTAAATACTTTATATTTTAGGCGAAGATGGTTAACTTTATACAAGTGTACCACAATGATGTCTTCAAAATCACATTGTAGTTTTATTTTATACATAGCACCGTTTGATGAGGTCGTAGACCCTGATCCAGCGGAAAATACAATTTTCATGGTTTTTAAAAGTTTTGGATTGTTTTAACATCTATTCCACTAAATATAGGCTGTAAGGCGCCATCGCTTAGTGGTAAAGCGCCTGTCTTGTAAACAGGAGATCCTGGGTTCGATCCCCAGTGGTGCCTTTATTATTGCCCGTATTAGGATTACTTTAATACATTTGGGACACAACCGTTAAAAACTGAATTTACCATTAATAGATGATGGCCACTTAACAGGAAATAACTTTAAAATACTATTTTTTATACAAATGGTAATCGTCCCTTGCTGGATTTGAAGTAGTAACCTTTCGGTTAACAGCCAAAACAGCTAAGCAATTGCGCCACTGATACTGCTATTTAGATGAAATGTGTGACAACATTGTAAAAAGAGTATATAATTGTCATTGCTTTCAAAGCCAGGATATTTTTTTATAAGAATGTCACCAAATAGATTATCTTCAATGTTTGTAGCTGGTCCGCGCACTGGCAACAACTGGCGCCATGGCTTAGTGGTAAAGCGCCTGTCTAGTAAACAGGAGATCCTGGGTTCGGTCCCCAGTGGTGCCTTTAAACAAATTTAAATATCATGACATTACAATTTGAAGGAAAATTTAATGACACTTCACCCCTATTTTAAATTTTTCTGAAAGATATGTCGCTTAAAACCAGGGAAATCTATTGCTGGAACGGCACCAAATAGAATGTTTTTACTGGATTTAGACGAAGCCCTTTATATTTCATCGGGCTTCATGGCTTATTGGAAAACGACTTCTAAGAAATTGGACATTCCGATCGATCGCAAGTGATATCTTATATCTTAACCCTTTTGTGGTTAACGTATTAGCTTGACCGCAAACTCGTAGAAAATAAATGTTTGACTTCCTAAAAAAACTCCTATATTCAAAAGGAAATGTAGTCAACCCATATTGTTTTAAACATCAAAGTTAAATCGTCCCTGGCTGGGCATGAACCAGCAACCTTTCGGTTAACAGCCGAACGCGCTAACCAATTGCGCCACAGAGACATCTACATTCGAAATTTGGGAGACGCTATTGTAACGTGTTTTAAATACTTTATATTTTAGGCGAAGATGGTTAACTTTATACAAGTGTACCACAATGATGTCTTCAAAATCACATTGTAGTTTTATTTTATACATAGCACCGTTTGATGAGGTCGTAGACCCTGATCCAGCGGAAAATACAATTTTCATGGTTTTTAAAAGTTTTGGATTGTTTTAACATCTATTCCACTAATTATAGCTGTAAGGCGCCATGGCTTAGTGGTAAAGCGCCTGTCTTGTAAACAGGAGATCCTGGGTTCGATCCCCAGTGGTGCCTTTATTATTGCCCGTATTAGGATTGCTTTAATACATTTGGGACACAACCGTTAAAAACTGAATTTACCATTAATAGATGATGGCCACTTAACAGGAAATAACTTTAAAATGCTATTTTTTATACAAATGGTAATCGTCCCTTGCTGGATTTGAAGTAGTAACGTTTCGGTTAACAGCCAAAACAGCTAAGCAATTGCGCCACTGATACTGCTATTTAGATGAAATGTGTGACAACATTGTAAAAAGAGTATATAATTGTCATTGCTTTCAAAGCCAGGATATTTTTTTATAAGAATGTCACCAAATAGATTATCTTCGCTGTTTGTAGCTGGTCCGCGCACTGGCAACAACTGGCGCCATGGCTTAGTAGTAAAGTGCCTGTCTAGTAAACAGGAGATCCTGGGTTCGATCCCCAGTGGTGCCTTTAAACAAATTTAAATATCATGACATTACAATTTGAAGGAAAATTTAATGGCACTTCACCCCTATTTTAAATTTTTCGGAAATATATGTCGCTTAAAACCAGGGAAATCTATTGCTGCAACGGCACCAAATAGAATGTTTTTACTGGATTTAGACGAAGCCCTTCATATTTCATCAGGCTTCATGGCTTAATGGAAAACGACTTCTACTAAATTGGACAGCCCGATCGATCCCAAGTGATACCTTATATCTTAACTCTTTGGTGGTTAACGTATTTGCTTGACCGCAAACTCGTAGAAAACAAATTTTTGACATCCTAAGAAAGTTCCTATATTCAAAAGGATATGTAGTCAACCAATTTTGTCTTGAACATCAAATATAATTCGTCCCTGGCTGCGATTGAACCAGCAACCTTTCGGTTAACAGCCGAACGCGCTAACCAATTGCGCCACAGAGACATCTAGAACCGAAATTTGGGAGACGCTATTGGAACGGCACTAAATATAATGTTTTTACTGGTTTTAGACGAAGCTCTTCATATTTCATCGGGCTTCATGGCTTATTGGAAAACGACTTCTAAGAAATTGGACATTCCGATCGATCGCAAGTGATATCTTATATCTTAACCCTTTTGTGGTTAACGTATTAGCTTGACCGCAAACTCGTAGAAAATAAATGTTTGACTTCCTAAAAAAATTCCTATATTTAAAAGGCAATGTAGTCAACCCATATTGTCTTAAACATACAAAGATTAATCGTCCCTGGCTGGTCTTGAACCAGCAACCTTTCGGTTAACAGCCAAAACAGCTAAGCAATTGCGCCACTGATACTGCTATTTAGATGAAATGTGTGACAACATTGTAAAAAGAGTATATAATTGTCATTGCTTTCAAAGCCAGGATATTTTTTTTTAAGAATGTCACCAAATAGATTATCTTCGCTGTTTGTAGCTGGTCCGCGCACTGGCAACAACTGGGGCCATGGCTTAGTGGTAAAGCGCCTGTCTAGTAAACAGGAGATCCTGGGTTCGATCCCCAGTGGTGCCTTTAAACAAATGTAAATATCATGACATTACTATTTGAAGGAAAATTTAATGACACTTCACCCCTATTTTAAATTTTTCGGAAATATATGTCGCTTAAAACCAGGGAAATCTATTGCTGCAACGGCACCAAATAAAATGTTTTTACTGGATTTAGACGAAGCCCTTCATATTTCATCAGGCTTCATGGCTTAATGGAAAACGACTTCTACTAAATTGGACATCCCGATCGATCCCAAGTGATACCTTATATCTTAACTCTTTGGTGGTTAACGTATTAGCTCGACCGCAAACTCGTAGAAAACAAATTTTTTACATCCTAAGAAAGTTCCTATATTCAAAATGATATGTAGTCAACCCATTTTGTCTTGAACATCAAATATAAATCGTCCCTGGCTGGGCTTGAACCAGCAACCTTTCGGTTAACAGCCGAACGCGCTAACCAATTACGCCACAGAGACATCTAGAACCGAAATTTGGGAGACGCTATTGGAACGGCACTAAATATAATGTTTTTACTGGTTTTAGACGAAGCGCTTCATATTTCATCGGGCTTCATGGCTTATTGGAAAACGACTTCTAAGAAATTGGACATTCCGATCGATCGCAAGTGATATCTTATATCTTAACCCTTTTGTGGTTAACGTATTAGCTTGACCGCAAACTCGTAGAAAATAAATGTTTGACTTCCTAAAAAAACTCCTATATTCAAAAGGAAATGTAGTCAACCCATATTGTCTTAAACATCAAAGTTAAATCGTCCCTGGCTGGGCTTGAACCAGCAACCTTTCGGTTAACAGCCGAACGCGCTAACCAATTGCGCCACAGAGACATCTACATCCATAATTTGGGAGACGCTATTGTAACGTGTTTTAAATACTTTATATTTTAGGCGAAGATGGTTAACTTTATACAAGTGTACCACAATGATGTCTTCAAAATCACATTGTAGTTTTATTTTATACATAGCACCGTTTGATGAGGTCGTTGACCCTGATCCAGCGGAAAATACAATTTTCATGGTTTTTAATAGTTTTGGATTGTTTTAACATCTATTCCACAAAATATAGCTGTAAGGCGCCATGGCTTAGTGGTAAAGCGCCTGTCTTGTAAACAGGAGATCCTGGCTACGATCCCACAGTGGTGCCTTTAATATTGCCCGTATTAGGATTACTTTAATACATTTGGGACACAACCGTTAAAAACTGAATTTACCATTAATAGATGATGGCCACTAAACAGGAAATAACTTTAAAATACTATTTTTTATACAAATGATAATCGTCCCTTGCTGGATTTGAAGTAGTAACCTTTCGGTTAACAGCCAAAACAGCTAAGCAATTGCGCCACTGATACTGCTATTTAGATGAAATGTGTGACAACATTGTAAAAAGAGTATATAATTGTCATTGCTTTCAAAATCAGGATATTTTTTTATAAGAATGTCACCAAATAGATTATCTTCGCTGTTTGTTGCTGGTTCGCGCACTGACAACAGCTTGCGCCATGGCTTAGTGGTAAAGCACCTGTCTAGTACACAGGAGATCCTGGGTTCGATCCCCAGTGGTGCCTTTAAACAAAAGTATTTTGTGGGTATGTAAATATCATGACATTACAATTTGAAGGAAAATTTAATGACACTTCACCCCTATTTTAAATTTTTCGAAAAGATATGTCGCTTAAAACCAGGGAAATCTATTGCTGGAACGGCACCAAATAGAATGTTTTTACTGGATTTAGACGAAGCCCTTCATATTTCATCGGGCTTCATGGCTTATTGGAAAACGACTTCTAAGAAATTGGACATTCCGATCGATCGCAAGTGATATCTTATATCTTAACCCTTTTGTGGTTAACGTATTAGCTTGACCGCAAACTCGTAGAAAATAAATGTTTGACTTCCTAAAAAAACTCCTATATTCAAAAGGAAATGTAGTCAACCCATATTGTCTTAAACATCAAAGTTAAATCGTCCCTGGCTGGGCTTGAACCGTAGTCAACCCATTATTGTCTTAAACATCAAAGTTAAATCGTCCCTGGCTGGGCTTGAACCAGCAACCTTTCGGTTAACAGCCGAACGCGCTAACCAATTGCGCCACAGAGACATCTACATTCGAAATTTGGGAGACGCTATTGTAACGTGTTTTAAATACTTTATACTTTAGGCGAAGATGGTTAACTTTATACAAGTGTACCACAATGATGTCTTCAAAATCACATTGTAGTTTTATTTTATACATAGCACCGTTTGATGAGGCCGTAGACCCTGATCCAGCGGAAAATACAATTTTCATGGTTTTTAATAGTTTTGGATTGTTTTAACATCTATTCCACAAAATATAGCTGTAAGGCGCCATGGCTTAGTGGTAAAGCGAATGTCTTGTAAACAGGAGATCCTGGGTTCGATCCCCAGTGGTGCCTTTATTATTGCCCGTATTAGGATTACATTAATACATTTGGGACACAACCGTTAAAAACTGAATTTACCATTAATAGATGATGGCCACTTAACAGGAAATAACTTTAAAATACTATTTTTTATACAAATGGTAATCGTCCCTTGCTGGATTTGAAGTAGTAACCTTTCGGTTAACAGCCAAAACAGCTAAGCAATTGCGCCACTGGTACTGCTATTTAGATGAAATGTGTGACAACATTGTAAAAAGAGTATATAATTGTCATTGCTTTCAAAGCCAGGATATTTTTTTATAAGAATGTCACCAAATAGATTATCTTCGCTGTTTGTAGCTGGTCCGCGCACTGGCAACAACTGGCGCCATGGCTTAGTGGTAAAGCGCCTGTCTAGTAAACAGGAGATCCTGGGTTCGATCCCCAGTGGTGCCTTTAAACAAATGTAAATATCATGACATTATAATTTGAAGGAAAATTTAATGACACTTCACCCCTATTTTAAATTTTTCGGAAATATATGTCGCTTAAAACCAGGGAAATCTATTGCTGCAACGGCACCAAATAGATTGTTTTTACTGGATTTAGACGAAGCCCTTCATATTTCATCAGGCTTCATGGCTTAATGGAAAACGACTTCTACTAAATTGGACATCCCGATCGATCCCAAGTGATACCTTATATCTTAACTCTTTGGTGGTTAACGTATTAGCTCGACCGCAAACTCGTAGAAAACAAATTTTTTACATCCTAAGAAAGTTCCTATATTCAAAATGATATGTAGTCAACCCATTTTGTCTTGAACATCAAATATAAATCGTCCCTGGCTGGGCTTGAACCAGCAACCTTTCGGTTAACAGCCGAACGCGCTAACCAATTGCGCCACAGAGACATCTAGAACCGAAATTTGGGAGACGCTATTGGAACGGCACTAAATATAATGTTTTTACTGGTTTTAGACGAAGCGCTTCATATTTCATCGGGCTTCATGGCTTATTGGAAAACGACTTCTAAGAAATTGGACATTCCGATCGATCGCAAGTGATATCTTATATCTTAACCCTTTTGTGGTTA
Source organism: Ciona savignyi (assembly GCA_000149265.1). Classification (NCBI taxonomy): domain Eukaryota; kingdom Metazoa; phylum Chordata; class Ascidiacea; order Phlebobranchia; family Cionidae; genus Ciona; species Ciona savignyi. The sequence continues at coordinate 5,202 of CH001171.1, read as the reverse complement.
ACGTATTAGCTTGACCGCAAACTCGTAGAAAATAAATGTTTGACTTCCTAAAAAAACTCCTATATTCAAAAGGAAATGTAGTCAACCCATATTGTCTTAAACATCAAAGTTAAATCGTCCCTGGCTGGGCTTGAACCAGCAACCTTTCGGTTAACAGCCGAACGCGCTAACCAATTGCGCCACAGAGACATCTACATCCATAATTTGGGAGACGCTATTGTAACGTGTTTTAAATACTTTATATTTTAGGCGAAGATGGTTAACTTTATACAAGTGTACCACAATGATGTCTTCAAAATCACATTGTAGTTTTATTTTATACATAGCACCGTTTGATGAGGTCGTTGACCCTGATCCAGCGGAAAATACAATTTTCATGGTTTTTAATAGTTTTGGATTGTTTTAACATCTATTCCACAAAATATAGCTGTAAGGCGCCATGGCTTAGTGGTAAAGCGCCTGTCTTGTAAACAGGAGATCCTGGGTTCGATCCCCAGTGGTGCCTTTAATATTGCCCGTATTAGGATTACTTTAATACATTTGGGACACAACCGTTAAAAACTGAATTTACCATTAATAGATGATGGCCACTTAACAGGAAATAACTTTAAAATACTATTTTTTATACAAATGGTAATCGTCCCTTGCTGGATTTGAAGTAGTAACCTTTCGGTTAACAGCCAAAACAGCTAAGCAATTGCGCCACTGATACTGCTATTTAGATGAAATGTGTGACAACATTGTAAAAAGAGTATATAATTGTCATTGCTTTCAAAGCCAGGATATTTTTTTATAAGAATGTCACCAAATAGATTATCTTCGCTGTTTGTAGCTGGTCCGCGCACTGGCAACAACTGGCGCCATGGCTTAGTGGTAAAGCGCCTGTCTAGTAAACAGGAGATCCTGGGTTCGATCGACAGTGGTGCCTTTAAACAAATGTAAATATCATGACATTACAATTTGAAGGAAAATTTAATGACACTTCACCCCCTATTTTAAATTTTTCGGAAATATATGTCGCTTAAAACCAGGGAAATCTATTGCTGCAACGGCACCAAATAGAATGTTTTTACTGGATTTAGACGAAGCCCTTCATATTTCATCAGGCTTCATGGCTTAATGGAAAACGACTTCTACTAAATTGGACAGCCCGATCGATCCCAAGTGATACCTTATATCTTAACTCTTTGGTGGTTAACGTATTAGCTCGACCGCAAACTGCGTAGAAAACAAATTTTTTACATCCTAAGAAAGTTCCTATATTCAAAATGATATGTAGTCAACCCATTTTGTCTTGAACATCAAATATAAATCGTCCCTGGCTGGGCTTGAACCAGCAACCTTTCGGTTAACAGCCGAACGCGCTAACCAATTGCGCCACAGAGACATCTAGAACCGAAATTTGGGAGACGCTATTGGAACGGCACTAAATATAATGTTTTTACTGGTTTTAGACGAAGCGCTTCATATTTCATCGGGCTTCATGGCTTATTGGAAAACGACTTCTAAGAAATTGGACATTCCGATCGATCGCAAGTGATATCTTATATCTTAACCCTTTTGTGGTTAACGTATTAGCTTGACCGCAAACTCGTAGAAAATAAATGTTTGACTTCCTAAAAAAACTCCTATATTCAAAAGGAAATGTAGTCAACCCATATTGTCTTAAACATCAAAGTTAAATCGTCCCTGGCTGGGCTTGAACCAGCAACCTTTCGGTTAACAGCCGAACGCGCTAACCAATTGCGCCACAGAGACATCTACATCCATAATTTGGGAGACGCTATTGTAACGTGTTTTAAATACTTTATATTTTAGGCGAAGATGGTTAACTTTATACAAGTGTACCACAATGATGTCTTCAAAATCACATTGTAGTTTTATTTTATACATAGCACCGTTTGATGAGGTCGTTGACCCTGATCCAGCGGAAAATACAATTTTCATGGTTTTTAATAGTTTTGGATTGTTTTAACATCTATTCCACAAAATATAGCTGTAAGGCGCCATGGCTTAGTGGTAAAGCGCCTGTCTTGTAAACAGGAGATCCTGGGTTCGATCCCCAGTGGTGCCTTTAATATTGCCCGTATTAGGATTACTTTAATACATTTGGGACACAACCGTTAAAAACTGAATTTACCATTAATAGATGATGGCCACTTAACAGGAAATAACTTTAAAATGCTATTTTTTATACAAATGGTAATCGTCCCTTGCTGGATTTGAAGTAGTAACGTTTCGGTTAACAGCCAAAACAGCTAAGCAATTGCGCCACTGATACTGCTATTTAGATGAAATGTGTGACAACATTGTAAAAAGAGTATATAATTGTCATTGCTTTCAAAGCCAGGATATTTTTTTATAAGAATGTCACCAAATAGATTATCTTCGCTGTTTGTAGCTGGTTCGCCCACTGACAACAGCTGGCTCCATGGCTTAGTGGTAAAGCGCCTGTCTAGTAAACAGGAGATCCTGGGTTCGATCTCCAGTGGTGCCTTTAAACAAAAGTATTTTGTGGGTATGTAAATATCATGACATTACAATTTGAAGGAAAATTTAATGACACTTCACCCCTATTTTAAATTTTTCTGAAAGATATGTCGCTTAAAACCAGGGAAATCTATTGCTGGAACGGCACCAAATAGAATGTTTTTACTGGATTTAGACGAAGCCCTTCATATTTCATCGGGCTTCATGGCTTATTGGAAAACGACTTCTAAGAAATTGGACATTCCGATCGATCGCAAGTGATATCTTATATCTTAACCCTTTTGTGGTTAACGTATTAGCTTGACCGCAAACTCGTAGAAAATAAATGTTTGACTTCCTAAAAAAACTCCTATATTCAAAAGGAAATGTAGTCAACCCATATTGTTTTAAACATCAAAGTTAAATCGTCCCTGGCTGGGCTTGAACCAGCAACCTTTCGGTTAACAGCCGAACGCGCTAACCAATTGCGCCACAGAGACATCTACATTCGAAATTTGGGAGACGCTATTGTAACGTGTTTTAAATACTTTATATTTTAGGCGAAGATGGTTAACTTTATACAAGTGTACCAAAATGATGTCTTCAAAATCACATTGTAGTTTTATTTTATACATAGCACCGTTTGATGAGGCCGTAGACCCTGATTCAGCGGAAAATACAATTTTCATGGTTTTTAATAGTTTTGGATTGTTTTAACATCTATTCCACAAAATATAGCTGTAAGGCGCCATGGCTTAGTGGTAAAGCGAATGTCTTGTAAACAGGAGATCCTGGGTTCGATCCCCAGTGGTGCCTTTATTATTGCCCGTATTAGGATTACATTAATACATTTGGGACACAACCGTTAAAAACTGAATTTACCATTAATAGATGATGGCCACTTAACAGGAAATAACTTTAAAATACTATTTTTTATACAAATGGTAATCGTCCCTTGCTGGATTTGAAGTAGTAACCTTTCGGTTAACAGCCAAAACAGCTAAGCAATTGCGCCACTGATACTGCTATTTAGATGAAATGTGTGACAACATTGTAAAAAGAGTATATAATTGTCATTGCTTTCAAAGCCAGGATATTTTTTTATAAGAATGTCACCAAATAGATTATCTTCGCCTGTTTGTAGCTGGTCCGCGCACTGGCAACAACTGGCGCCATGGCTTAGTGGTAAAGCGCCTGTCTAGTAAACAGGAGATCCTGGGTTCGATCCCCAGTGGTGCCTTTAAACAAATGTAAATATCATGACATTTTAATTTAAAGGAAAATTTAATGACACTTCACCCCTATTTTAAATTTTTCGGAAATATATGTCGCTTAAAACCAGGGAAATCTATTGCTGCAACGGCACCAAATAGATTGTTTTTACTGGATTTAGACGAAGCCCTTCATATTTCATCAGGCTTCATGGCTTAATGGAAAACGACTTCTACTAAATTGGACATCCCGA
>CH001183.1:185883-238358 GCA_000149265.1 Ciona savignyi | reverse complement strand
TTGAACGAAAGCAAGAAATTAGGTTAAGTTTGCATAAAGGACTAATATATAGCCTAGGTCTGTAGGCTACGTTATAACCTATACACCAGATGAATTTAAAAGAATTGTTAGGCAGGGGCTATTATAATTAACACAATGATTTAAATATAAACGCTAATACTAAAAATTGCATAATAAACCATTCGGATTAATTAAAGGCTGCATTGCGACTACTTCTAAGCTACGTTACAAGCTTACGCTTCAAAGCGCTAAGTCTGTAACACACGTTACCGTGTTATACCGTAGGCCGCTCTAAAGCGCTAATTCTGCGGTACCGTAGACGCTTCGAAGCGACTAAGTTTTGACGAATGGGGTGCTTTCTGCATGCGGGTAGAATGATTAACTCTGCTAAAGTATGAGACTTGTTTTGTGCAATCATCTCAGATATTTCCAAAGAAGCAATTTAAGCCTTTTTAGAAACAGTCATTTTGCTTTTGAAAATACTAGCTTGATTTCTGTTCTGTTCCAGCAATGTTTTAAAATAGCTTAAATCTTTTCCCTGAAAATGCGGGTGCATACTTTTAAAATGTCTACCCAATTTACTGGGTAGCATTGATTCATTTGACATCTCACATCCACATACTAAACACAAAGGGGAAGGATGATCTTCATCTCCAGTCCAAGAAAATCCAAAGTTTAAATATGTGTCATCATATTTGCGATTAGCTCTGTTAGCTTTCTTAATGCAAGGTTTTTTTGCATTTAATGAGTTTTTATCACTAAATTCGTTCTCATCAGCATTACGTTTCTTGTTTAGAAATTTATCCATTATTTTTGGAAGAAAAACTCTTAATCTGCCACTAACCAACTAAAGTACTGTAAGTAAATGGCTATGCTTTCCTATGCTCCATTCAGAAAAGCACAATTGTTTTATTTTATTAAAAATGCGGGCCATAAACAATGCTGTATGACATCATTGGTCACAAACAACGTAGCTTAACAACGCACACACACACAAAGACATTTACTTCGTACAGCTTGCCGTTTAAGACAAAATATGCTCGTTTAAGACAAACACTTTCTGTACCGATTTTTAGATTCTGACCTGGTTTCAGATCGCCATATTTGTACGATGATGAAATAGTACCATAGTTGCTGTAGAACTAACGTTAAAATGGAAAAGAACGAACTAGACAAAAACCATTAGTAGTTTATTGATATATGCACACTCTGTCGTAAATTTACGAAATGCAAGTGTGGCGCACCTAGCTAACCCTTGCGGCGCACCATTTGAGAAGCACTGCCCTATGCAAACAGTAAAAGTCTGAGGGGAGTGTCTCCAAATATATGTGATGACGATATTGATAATTATTTAAATACTATAAATCCTATTACTGACGACGGAGAATTTAATTAATTAAATAAGCCTGTTAATTCTGATGAACTCAAAATTGCCATCGACCAAATGAACGATACGAGTTAGACGCCTAAAGGCATGGACGGCCTAAACGTATAATACATAAAAAAAATATTTAACACCATAAAATATGATTTGGAAGAATTATATAATAACATCTTTCTGAAAGGGCAACTTACCAATACTATGAAAACGGCAATAGTTAAAAAAGTAATATTTAAAAAAGGTGATAAATCTGAAATTAAAAATTGGCGTCCCATTTCACTTCTAAATTGCGACTTTTAATGTAATAATAAATAGATTTACTGTAATAATAACAAACCCATTCGAACCTTTAAGAAACCCCTCACCAAGTCCAGTCAAACTAAAACCGTCAAATCACCCAAACCTACCCCTAACTTCTCGCCAAAAACACTCGAGAGGTCAAGTCGGGCCCGCATTGAGGGAGGTTGTCTACACGACGCCCAAGCTAGAGGCCAAACACCCCTCGCTACCATGCGCCCACCCTTACCCCGGATCAAAATTCGACCCTAGTCTCCCTCTCTGCCATCCAGTAACCAAAAGTCCCAAGTCAACTTCACCCCAATCACCCTTCACCCTAAAACCCTTACCCCGCCCCATCCGGCCTTCTAAAACCTTGGAGGATTGGCTAACTGTGCGGAGCGTGGGACCGGATCGGGAGATCGTCCTGGGCCGCCGAGGACTCCCAGAACGACCATTCTTTTAATAAATATAATTCAGATTAAATCTATATATATCGTTGGCGGGACTTGTCCCGCCTCGATACCGAGTGCTGCAGAGCGGCAAAATAAAGAAGAAACCGACGTCGCTCTGCAGCCAAGGACCGCCCCAACTCAAGCCAGCACCGTCGACAACCAACATCCTCAAGTCGGCGGTTGCTGGAACAACTCAATACCACCTTAAAAATAATTATCACCCTGTGCAGCAGGAGGCCGTGTTCTTTAAACTACTCTGTAGTGGCTTGGCTTATGATAATATTTCGCTCTTATTTTGCCTTGTGTAACTTAGTTGATGCAAATAAAATCAGTTGAATCACCTGGGACGGAAACGATTCGTTTCCTCTATGTATTAATCGGATTTTTGAACTGGGACTATGGTGCGCTCTGGAGCTTGCTCCACCACCACCACCTCGCCGCAACAAGAAGAATTTTCCGCTGCTCTCCACTCTGCTTCACCACCTCTACTGCTCTGTGGACTGCTGCTGCCTTGCTGCTGGACCAACCACTACCCGAAGGAATCTTCAAATCTAGCAGCAAGGTACGTGCCAACACCTCTCCACAGAGCCAAGGCCAGAGTGGATAGAGCAGCGGCCTCTACAACAAGACCCCACTCCGAAGCAACACCTGCCTCGTGGCCAGAGAGTCCTGCCGAAGAAGAATCTTCGACCCCAACACCGTCTCGGCAGGGCTTCAACAACAACATCCGCCACGAGAGCCCACCGGAGTGGAAGCGGCGAGCCCGAGGACCCCGAGGAGAAACAATACCATCACCGCCTGCAGCAGCTACCAATCAAAGGTTAGTCTCCCCCCCCCCCCCACCTAGAAACTCGTCTGAATAGACGCCCCCACGCGGGAGGTAACCTTGGTAGCTAGCTGCAGTGCCCTGCGACAGCGGCCTCGGAAGAGCTGCAAAGCGTCGACCTGCTTCGACACAACTTATTCTGGCTTCACCCTGTTTCCTCCCCTGGATATAAAAGAGCCCCATTAACAATTACAAAATCTAATCTAGCAAGAAAGAAGAGAGAAGCGACCGACTTTTAAACCATAACTCTTAGATTTTTAGATTTTATACTGACAAAACTAGATTCAAAGTTAACACCACCAGGCCGCTACAGAGCATTTTATTTTACCAATTTGCTCCCGACCTCCTGCTGCTTCTTTTTTCTTTCTCCAGAACATTTACCGGACAACACCCTTGGAAACGAGAGGAATGGCCGGTCACAACATCACAATGTCGGAGGGGAAGCTGCTGGAGGTTGCCGTACGGTATGGTGGTGTGGGAAATGTCTCATACGAGTGCCCAGTCTCGACTTGCACCCAAACTTTCTCGCAGGCTAACAATCTAATAAGACACATCAATTTATTTGGAAAAACAAAACACCGGTCAATCAATTTCACTTATTTTTTTACCTGCGAGAAATGTAAAATCAAAATAAATAGCAACACAAAACACAACATTTCAAAACATTATAGACACTGTGGTGCAACCGATGGCGGGTCCTCGTGTGAGACGGGTCGATACTTCTGCCCTGCCTGCGAGCAAGCAGGGCTGGGGAACCTGGAGTCGGCACTCCGGCATTTCCGATCCTCCCACCCTGAATATATCCTACCCCCCCGGCCTCAATTCTCAATTCCACCCCCAAATAACTTTACCCTCACCCTAAAACCTAAAGACCATATTACTAAACTCCTTTAGAGTGGGCCACTGACTCCGGGGCAATTGGTATGCCCCATTAAGATCTGTCTCAGGTCCTCAGCTGCACGCCCTTTCTATGACGTGTACAAGCTGAGGAAGCTCAGCACAATCGAGCCCTTGTACGAGACAACATGTGGCAAATGCTTGAGGCCCGTGGACGCCTCGCGAAATATGCGGAAAACGGCATCGCACTTCGAAAAGTGTTCTGGCGACTGACTCCCTTAATTCTTCCCCCCGTATATATAACCTTGACTTACCATCAACCACTACTACCCCTTCCCCCCGAAAATCTCCTAAATCACAACCCAATAAACCAATTCGATCAGTCAACAAACCCCTCACCCGGGTCCAGTCAACGTAAAATTGTCAAAACCCCCAAACCCACCCCTTATGCTTTTCGCCCAGAACACTCGAAGAGGTCGGTGTCGTAGGGCCCGCATTGGAGCGAGGCTGTCAGCGCACCGTTGACCAAGCTCAAGGCAAAGACATCCCTCGCTGCCACATTTGTAATGTCTTATTCCAATATATTAACATATAAAAAGTCTTATTAGAATTAAAAATAGTGTTTTGTTATTAGTGATTATACAGAAAACCAGGGTAGGCGCAGCATTGCGTTTTATTTTGATTATTGTTTAAGGTAAGTAATATTACAACGCCCAAGCATCCATACACCAAACAGTGAACGCATTAATACATCAACAACATTGAAACAAATCCCGAGTCACTAATTGCCAATTCAAAACAACAGACCACACATTGGATAAAATACACATGCAAGGGGGCATGCGACATGGGTCGAATTAAAGAATGCCCTTTAAAAGATATCCAAGTTACAAACGAATATTATCTATACATTCCGTGACTCATCAAGTTTAAATGACGTTATTTAAATAAATAAAAAATGTAGGTAAATTGATTCCTCCAACTTTGTAGGACTAATTGTTTACTTTCTTCTTCTTGCAGTCACCACCTTGTACGAGTAAATAGAATATTTCAATATTTAGTATATCGTAATAAAAAGCGCTATGACGTCAATATAAATTAGTAGAAAATCATAATGCTAATTTAACAAAACAATTTGCCCTAGTTCAACAGATTTGCCAGACTAAAAAACGTAAAAATAGAATCAGTTTAGTCGTGGAGAATCGGTGATATGTTCTATGAAATGTGACATTAAAATATGTTCATTAAAGAAATACAATATATTAGGCTACAATTTTTAATGGTTCCTCCGGTAAAAAAGTTAAAGCAGAGCAAACTGGCATTTTCAGTGCGTAACAAGTCTTTTGCCTCTTTGAGATCGGGTATATCGCAAGTAGAAACAGATGTTGGCTCCGAATATGTTTCGGTTTTACCACCAACCTCGCCGGAATCCGTTTCTTCCTCCAAGGAAAAGTTTTTGGTAAGCCATGGTGGTCAAACTTTCAACAAAATTAAATTTGTACTTCGGCAATTACAAAATAAAATGGTCTTGCCTAAACATAAGAAGTTTTTAGAAGGTCAGGGCGAAGCTTGAACAATAAATAGAACAGAGGAAAGGATGCCATTTTTACCACAAGAAAAAAATGCAATGCGCATAAATCTTATTTCTGTGCGATGTTAAGAAATACGCCAAGTTCCTGTGGTGGTCTACCGTTTTAACAGCTATAAAGTGAAATCATCGCGAAGCTGTTAGAAAGAATTAATTGGAAAGTTTTGTTCGACTCCATTGCCACTTTAGGAAAACAGGGCATAGCACTGTGGGGACACGTAGATGATAATTCCAATAACCACAATTTGCGACACCAAATTTAATTTCTGCGAGGTTTTTATGGGAATGGAAAGAACCCTTAAGTGCCATTCAGAAACTCTAACATTGGACATAGAGAATGCGTCGTACTGCCCTGCCTTCAGCGTCTTACACTCACAAGTAACAGCGCTTATTTTTCATCCCGGGACACCAAAGAACGACCGACCATTCATTCATTCCTCTTTCATATATATATGGTCCAAATGACCCGCTTTGATGCTCTAAGCGCTGCAGAACGGCAAATAAAGATTTCACGTCGTCCTAACAATCCAACGCCGCACGGACGACCAATGACCATCAAGGAACCGGCCGAACTCTTCAGTTTAGTTTACACAGTTCGCAGCAGAATGCCGTGATTTTAGTAATACCGTGTACTGTCTATGATTTTAATTGCAAATCAACTGATCAATTGTGCAAGTGCTGAAGTAAAGAAAAAAGAAGCCATTGCAAATTACTTTGGCCGATTATCTTCAAAGATAGCGACAGCAAATAATAATGCAAATGTGGGGAGACTTGAAATTCTGACTTCATGTGATCATCAACGATTTGTAAACAACATCCATCCCAAAATTTGTTTGTTTTTCAACAATATTCCATCTAAAATTAATTGTATTAAAAAAAAGAAATAATATTTCCAACCAAAAACGGCACAAAGTTCTGTAGGTCTTATGAAAAAGAAATAAATTTCGTACTTTTTTTGTACAAATAGACTTTTGTAATAAAAGTTTTATACGCCAAAAACAAATTATTATATTTGCTGGACTATAATGTAAAAATAGGGCTTTGACGGCCTAACCGGTTTTACCAAAAAATGACTTCTTTATGATCGAAGCAAACAAAAGAGAACTCTCCCCTACAATAACAGGGTTTTTAAATAGTAAAGCACATTTCCCATATGTAAATAACACAGCCTTTTATATTGCTTTTATCCCATCTTCAACAGTGACGCACTTCGGTTTAATGAAAACCGCAATATATCATTGGTGTAACACCCATGGAACGACGACCGAAAAGAAATGCTTTCATACCCAATCCCACCATCCCCGCAAATCGTCTTTAACTTTCTGATTCAGCTTCAGTAGCAAAAAAAACAACCAGTTTAAAACAATAGAAAAAATAAATAAGAATAAAAAATATTGTTTATCGTCGTAAAGTTACGACTATATCTTAAAATATCAGTTGCTGAGTTATGTTTGTGTTGATGGCACATTGATTCAGACAACAACGAACAAAGACTTGGTAGTAACAAATTAGTCCATTTTTAACAAAGTGTTAATTACAAGTCATTCACGAATTTTAGGACCATTCACGTTTAAAGAAATATCTACCACTACTTACAATATACCCTATTGAGATGTGCCCTAACTGCATGTAGAATGTTTTATATAGTATATATAGAACTGGCATAACGACATCCTCGTTTTCATTGTCGTACGACCGGCAGGTTAAACTATATAATATTGTTTGTACATCAACAATGGGTCTTCATATAGCAAAATAGAAGCAAAGAAAAAATGAATGTATTAAAGTGAGTGGCCAAATGGCTAGTGCGAATAACTGTTAAACAAATTCAGCCATTTAAAAACGCGCACCGAGAGATGAATCCTCTCCAGTGTATCAAACGTAATTGAATATATTAAGTTATTTATGCGAGGTGTCCTAATAATATGACTTTTTATCTCCGGTGATTTGAATAAAAAACTTTACATAAATTAAGAAAAACTTACCCCAGCGTAACAAGCTTTCCCCTCAACCGTCAAGTCAAAATGAAATAATCAATCAGGTAAAAGCTGAAAGCTGTCGCATTGTTGTTCATGCGGAACAATTTTCTTTTTTTCCTGGCGTTTGACCAATCAGCATGGGACTGGAAGACGGCTTCTTCTCATTTTTGTTTCTTTCTATATGACGTCCTGTTGTGGCCACTCCTGTGTTACACAAGCAAGAAAATATAATTCGGAATAGTTTGATGGACGAAATTGGTAATGGCGCTAAGAAAATTAGAAGTTTAGAGTTGTCAGTCTAATCGGAGATATATAAACAAGAGAGATTGGCAATGACGTCATATTTGTTTGTTACGAGTTGTGAAGTTAAAATATCGTCACGGTTGAATAATTAAGGTACCGGTACCGTATTTTGTTTAGATTATGTATGTCTTTTGCCAGTTATCCGATGTTTTATTTTGTTCAGTATGTTTAAACAAATTGTGGAACGTTTTTTATAAGTTGGTATGCATACGCTTTTTATTTAAGCGGCGCAAGCAACTGAGATCGGCGCTATTTAGGAATAAAGTAGTATTTATTTAGATACCTGTAGCGGTAGTAGGTTGTGCGTTGTGCTACCGCTGGTAGTATAGGTTGGGGGGGTTAAAGCGGGAAGGAGGAAAACAGCACACTTAAATTAAGATTATGACATAAGAGATAGATTTAAACATTGGGCTGGATTAAAGGTTAAATCTAGGTTTAAGCATAGAATACTAACTTCTGTAAGTTAGTATTCTATGGATTGAGATTAGTGTTTAGGTAAGGGTTTAAATTAGTTTTAGTGTGCGGTTTCCCGTCTTCCCTCCTAGTGTTGCCCATACGTTGGTACTAGCAGCTTTGATCGGCAATACGCTTGGTAATTCTTACTGCTAATTGGATAATCCACTATATTCAGAATACTGAATAGCCTAGTTCAAATGTAAAACGATTTAAAGTGGACTTGATACTAGGGGAAATTTTAAGATTTTTACAGTCAATCTTTTTGCAAAACAAGAAAATAATTGCCACAACAATGTCCTGCAAAACAAGAAAACAATTGCCACAACAAAGGTATCCTAAGTACCAAGATGAAAAAGATTCGGGGGATAATATTGCCATGGTTCTTCACAAAGGAAATGCATGAATTTGTGAAAGACACTAAAACGGAAGATATTATTTTAAATCCGCCTAGTAATAGAAAATGTATAAGACCAGAGGCTATTCCCCTTTTAAATCTTCCTCATCGAACTGGTGACAGGCCCATTAAAACTGAAGAGAGTCGTTTTGCTTACCTAATCACTGCTGCGTGCCACAAGTAGCAGTGATTGAGGTTGTCTTTCTGGTTCTTGGTAGAGATGCAAACAAACGGGGGGAACCTAGACGACATGGCAGCACCTTGAGTTTCCTTTAATGAAAAACACGGTGTCTAGGCTTTAAACTACGACTGCATTCAATCACCTTTGACAATGCAGCTGCGACACATATTTTTTGGATATTTTCATGTTATTGTTTAAATGCTACAAAATCACAAAACTGAGAATGTAATTTTCATAATCCAATTAACTAGCCTTACCATACTGACCAAAAGTATAGTAACTATGTGTCAAATGTTTGTACCAATATGAACCATATTATAATTCTAAATTTAATTCAAGAAGTAAAAACTGTTTGTTCACTTTCTGTCGTAGTAAAAACTGTATGTTTAATTGTTTACTTACTATTATCATTATTATCATTCTCAATTGCTCATTTATTTATAAATAAAAAACAAAGAGATGCATCTTCATTTGTTTGCCTTATTTATTGACAGCATCTGTTACAAAGTACAAGTATATGTAATAAATAAATGGCAATTAAAACAATAAATTTAACAGAAATAACAAAGTTTATAAAGTTCACCTTTGTTGTTGAGACTTCATTTATTTTTTTTTAAATTACTACAGCATCTAATCTTAAAATAATACTTAATAATCTTTACATTTTTTTCTCAAACCTCTGAATCACTAGAAATTGTAGAATGGATTGTAAAGTATACACATGCCATAAAGCTGATTGTACCACATTGTTTCTATACATAAGTTTCTGAAGGATGCCTCAGTAATTTTAATTATTTCTAATAAACAATAGGTTATCCCAAACAGAGCTCTCCAGATCCCTCAATATAATTTCGCTCGAAAACCATGCCTTTGCTTGAATCATTACTGCTTGATAAAAGACAAAACAACATTTGAGAGCACCATTTTTTGCAATTGTCTCAAAATAAACCCACCTTCTAAAACAAAACAAAAAAATCTTTATCCCAAATATTTTTTCATACCATAGCCTACATGATATACATTTGTTCGGTTGGTTATTTTATACTTAGCATATTGGCTGTGAGCAGAAAGGCAGTGGGGTCGAAATCAGCTGCTAGCTACCGGTAGTTAATTTGTAGCCTTGGGCAAGGAGCCACTTAGCAGACATTGCCTAAATCCTGTGGTTTAATTGATTTAAACAAAACAATTAGCAATATATCAATCACATTCAACACACTGCAATTAGCTCTGGTAACCTGTACTTTTTTATTGCTGGTAAATATAATGGTTATACATTGAATATCTAACTTTGCATAACAATATAATATAAAATTGATTAGCATTTGATAAACTGGAATAAATATCCTTTAAAGATGTAACACTTAACTGCCTGGTGTATATAGTTTTCCAATGTTGCAGGCGGCTGCTGCAATGATAGCTGTTAATTCCGTATCTGATATTGGCTGTAAAAGTGGTGTAGATTCGTAGATTTTGTCACATTCGTAACGTTGGAAACAGATGATGAAATGTTCTTTCCGTCAAGTTGTATTTCTAAAATAATTAAAAGTTCCCCGTCAGATTAGTTCACTAAGAAATCCATACTGTCGCACTTCCTAAAAGCCGGTTTAAAAATGATAAAAACTACAATGACAAATACAGTGTTTTGATTCTTACCTTAATCACAAGCGTGACGAGTTTGATTTTTCTTTTCGAGTTAAACAATGAATATGACGTCATTGCCAATCTCTCTCTTGTTTATATATCTCCGGTCTAATGGCCCTTATTTCGATTACTGGTTATGTGATATATAAGATAGGAGGATCGTCAGATGACCTCGCGCCCATTGTCGGGTTACCGGAGATATTGCAGTGATGTAAATGATACACACGTTCCTCTAATTTGGTAGAACCCATTAATCCGCTGGGTTCAGGTAATGTCCGTTAAGTGCCCTTTGCCCAAGGACACAGCCGACTAGCTAGCGATTAGTTTCGGACCTGCAACCTTTTAGTTGAAATGCGTGGCACTAAACCGCCAGACTAACTGGTCGGACAATTGCCTCGTATTTGGAGACATAGCCGAGAAGAGCATTTTAGTTACTACTTTATTCCTTAATCGATCTTTGTAAATCGTATAATTGTGTTTTTAAACGAGGGTATGTCATATTTCAGGTATCAATACCTTTTACAGTGAAGTGTAAATGGGATGTTAAATAAATTATTAAGAATGTGTTATTTTCTTGTAGTTCCCGCTTCAATACATAAACAAGACAAAATCAATGGTGTTCGTGAGGCAATCGAAGCGAGTAACTGATTAAACGTGTGTAGCGACCTCATATGTTTACATAAGATTTATGATGGCCGCAGCCGACATTTGCGCTGACATTGCGTCATCACCGAACTATTATTACCGCAGCTGACGGATAACCTTGTCTATATAAGTTTATTTCACTTTGGCTCGAGACGATGGAAGGCTCCTAACGGAGAGCTCCTAGATAGAGAGTCCTAACGCATTAAGTAACATCTTGTATGTGAACAATACTGAAGAGTTTTTTACCTGAAATCTATATCGTTGCAACATCTAACGATTTACTCGTAATTGGTACTAAGTTAATCGCCTCAATTGCTCAATACAATTGATGTTATAAAACTACTGAGGCGTTTATCGTCGAACCACAGAAGTCAAGGAGAAGTTTACGCAGAAAGCCTCAATTAATAAGCCCACCTTTGAGAGTCGAGATAGCGCGTAAGGAATCGCAGATCCCATCAGGTGTTGTAACCGGCTTACCTGGATGCCTACAAGGAACAATCTAGCGAAATAGGCAGCGACCTGCAACGGCTCCCTACACGTGCAAAAAATGACATGGGATGGAATTTCTTTGTGTTAAAGAGGAGTCACAGGAAAAAGATACGGAATGTCGATAAAAGTATGTCTGTTTTAAGTTGGGAAATACCGCAATCCACATATATTTAATGTACCGCATGAAATTGTGTTGCATATAAATATAATCTATTGTCCTTTTGTAATCATATTTTTCTTTTTTCACAAGTGTCTTTAATATGTGCTGTGCAATCAAGCACGAATGCGATTGAGAAAATGTGTGCCATAGGAATTGATGAGGGGCAGGGCGAATACGAGTTTTCTAATTTTACTGCCTTAGTTGAAAAAAAACTGCGCTGTTTGCCATCAGACCAGAGCGATGAAGCTATGCTTCACATAATGGAGTATTTATATCGTCTAAAGTTTAATCAATAATAAAACTTAGAATTTAAGTAAACTATAAACAACGAAAATGCAGCAATGACTTTAGTGTAAAAATCAGTGCCTTTTAATGACTCAATACTGCCAGTCAACTTCACCAACGTTTGATATAAAATATTCTTTAAATTTGTTCCGGATGTCAGAAGCTGATTGAGGATAAGTGTTATTTCCTGTGCGCCCTTCAGGTTGCAGAATGCTTCCGCTTGACCGCCAGTCTCCCAGTATAACATTACCTTCGGCATCTTCTCGGTCAACTAACGTTGGTGGGCATATTTTTCCACGAGTGTGAAGAAAGTTGTGTAAACAACAGTAGGCTTTGGGTATAGCAATCCTTTTTTTGGGTTCCGCAATAATTGGTCTTCGAAATATTCTCCACCTTGATAAAAGAGTTCCGAATGCATTTTCAACAACTCGGCGTGCACATGACAAACGATAGTAAAAATGTGTTGGTAGTCTGGTAAGTATCGCCCAGGATACGGTCTTAGTACGTTTTTCCCTAGAGGAAAAGCCACGCCCCCCACTATACAGTACGGTATTCGGATAGAAGAACCTGGGAGAAGGTCATCTTGTGAAACGCACAGAACATTTTCCTTCTAGGTAAAACATTTTTCAAACTGGGAATTTGAAAATGCCCCTCCATCACTGTGTCGACCGGAATCTCCAATATCAACTGCCGTAAAGCAATATTCTGCATTACATAAGGTGACCAAAAGAATAATACTGTGATATCCTTTGTAATTGTAATACTCGGAGCCCTGCTTTTCAGGAGCTTAGATCATAACCGTCGATGCCCCCCCCCCCCCCAACACAGTGTAAAATTCCAATTACGTTTAAATTTAGAGGCGATTAATCGCCATTCTAGTGGTTGTAGTGTAGACCATATTGCTTCACATTTTTCTCCGATGATTTCACAGCAGGTATTTCCGATGCGAAAAACTGAAAGACAGTGAACGCATCGAGTTTCCAGTCGCCAAATATAAAAAAGCTAGTATTTAATGCAAATCGGCCTTGATAGTAAATTCGAGCTACATACCAAAGTGTTAAGGCAAGCCGTTTATCATCCGAGATTGATATTCTCCAGTTAGTGGTGGGTGATTTTGTTTATAAGTGGCTCCACGTGCGAAAGCAGCTCGTCAAAAGTTGTTGGGCTTATACGAAAATACTCAAAAAAAAGTTCGGGATCTGTTCTTATCTCATCTACGAGAATCACTTCGCCACGAATTACTCTGTGCGCAAAAACAGGTCAAACCCACCACTTTCTGGGCGTAAAATAAATTAAAGAGGAGTTAAAATAGTTTTTACAAAACGCAACGTATACATTACATTCGAGATTTTGTTACAAGGCTTGTATGTATGCTGCAGCGGATTCGCCTTGTATTCACTACAATTCAAACATCTGCGATAAGGTGACGTCATCCACTTAAAAACTGCAGAATCATGATGAGAACGCTCAAGTTATGACGTAATGAAAGAATGTGCGGTTATTCAGATGATTATGACGTATTCGACACAAGTTGCCTCAGGCCTGTTCAAGAGTGTCGAAGTTTTACGGAAGTTGTCGAATTCCTGGCCTGACTGTATTTAAGGGAAGAGATAAAACGGTAGAACCAAGTACCAGGAGACAGGGGAACAACGCATCAGTTCGGTCGGCTTACCATCTCGAATTCGCGGCCGGGAACGAACGTCCTTGAGTTCCGGCCTAGACTGCTTCGTCGCAGAGTCGACACAGAAAGAACTAGTTGACAAGAACAAAGGAAAACGGACAGTCTATTAATCGCATCGCGCAATTATTCCGACGCCAGTCGGTCCTGCGAATCGATTCCCGAGTAAAAGCGCATTGATTTATTCGTGTGCTCGTATTGACAACGTTTGACAATACACAACTAACTTTCAACCAGCGTGTGCTCGATATTAGAGTCGGATCGGAGGATTATCGCAGCAGGATATTCGAGCCACGCGGTGCAACACAGAGCGTTTATCTATAACGCCAAAAGGTGCACCCACAGAGGGTAAACTCTCCCCAATAAAGCGTCAAACGTTGCAGTAAACACACTTCGTTAAAGCTCAAACGTTGCATATGCCATCAAAAGCTGGTTGTGACTTAACACCAATAGCTTTCTTCTATTAGACACTTTCGATTTGTACACTTCCAATGCTGAAAAGCTGGTCTGTAAGTAAGTAAGTTTTCCCGCGAAAATTAGTGCTGCGTCAACGCAAAAATGGTTTTACCATTACAACAGGATGCAGCAATTGGTATGTATGTTTCTGGTGCCATTCGACCCCGAGATTAGCCAAGGAAAAATTCAGTCGTATGGTCAGTAATTAGAACTTGGATAGGAAAGTGTATACAACCTTACCCAGCATTGCTGTACAGTCTCACCCAGTATTGCCGTACAACATTGCCCAGTATTGCCGTACAACATTGCCCAGTATTGCCGTACAACCTCACCCAGTATTGCCGTACAACCTCACACCCCTTACCCAGCCAGTATTGCCATAAAACCTCACCCAGTATTGCTGTACAACCTCACCCAGTATTGCATTACAACAAGCTTACCCAGTATTAGCGCACAACCTCACCCAGTATTATTGCCCTACATATAGGCGCCGACTTACGGGGACATGGGGTGGTAATACCACCCCATAGCAAGCCTAGCGGGGAGGTGACCTCCCCATACGCAAATTTAACATAACTAATTTTTAATCTTTAATATTTAACTTCTATTGTTCTCGTTTAGTTGTCAATAAAATCTCCGATAAGCTTCTAAAGCAGTTGCCCTGATAACTGTCATTTAGAATGTAATTGTGATGGCGGCTATCACACTGCGCCGATTTTCTATATCTGGCTCTTTGATGACTAAACAAGATAATATATTTGGCGCAAATCTTCGACCACGTGTACTGTATACCGCCATCATTATTATTATTTTTTGCATAAATCGTATTCTATCGATCGGTAGCTTTAGGTATTTTCTGTTCTAAACCAACATAACATGGAATATTTCTTTTAATTCCCGGGGTGTGAAAACGGTGCGAACATGGAAATTCGTCAGAACGTCTCGCGCCCACACAATCAGCTCACAACATGAAGCTTAATTTGCGGACATAACGCTCAAGTACGACGAGCTAGCTTCGGTGATTAAAAAGTTTAAAGAAAAAATCCAAATGTGAATTAAAGGAATGTGATGTTTTTTTTATTTTCCTGGCATATAATTAGTGCTGTCCCCCTGAACAACGACTCGGACGAGATTATGTTTATACATTTAGTTGAGAGTAATTTGTCGGCGTGAACACCCCTTTTGATTAATTAATTTTAGCTTAATGTTGTCTTTGTGCACAGCACAACCACCATGTTTTGAAACACCGACCTTTCCTTTTTTCCAATTTTTGTAACCGCGAATCCCCCATGTTTCCAATGCACTTTTAATCATCGAAATGCGCATTCTATATCGATATACAGTAGGCCTACGGCATGTTCTTCGCAGAATTTTAGACCAGCCAAATAAAATCAATTTTCCATGAGGTTTGGTCTTTGCTATCGCAAATCAAATAGCCTACGATTACAATTTGTTTTACAACGTAACAAACAGGCCTTATGTAGCATAATACTAGAATATTTAAAAAAAATTCAAACAGTTTATTATTAGGCGAGTTATTTATACAAGTTATTTATGCAAGGAAAGAACAGTTAAATATACTGAGTTACAGTTGATTGCTATGTCTGAACCTAAAAGAAAAAACAGGCAGTTATCGGATCGTTTTTTGTAAGTATTTCGAAACAACGTGTTGTGCCGGTGGTATCGTGCAGTGGTGACGGTGGTGAGATCTTGGACGAACCAAGCACTTCTACTACTAATCCCGAGGAAACTCCGCGAGTTGCAATTGCAATTGGCGGTTGCAAATACCAAAGATCGTGGGAAATCGATCTTAGTTGGCTCGTCTACGATTCTGCAAAGGACAGGGCGTACTGTTCGGTATGCAAATGGGCTTTGGAGCACAAGCATATATCGATAGAGAATGCGCATTTCATGATTAAAAGTGCATTGGAAACATGGGGGATTCGCGGTTACAAAAATTTGAAAAAAGGAAAGGTCGGTGTTTCAAAACATGGTGGTTGTGCTGTGCACAAAGACAACATTAAGCTAAAACTAATTAATCAGGAAGGTGTTCACGCCGACAAATTACACTCAACTAAATGTATTAACACAATGCGGGAGAACCGGACAGCTCTTGAGGCTATCTTCCACTGCCTGCTTCTGTTAGGAAGACAAGGTCTTGCCACACGTGGACACACGGACGAAAGGTCCAACTTATATGCATTAATGCAACTCCTTGGGGGTATATATATAACCCAAGCGTTCTGCACTGGCTTAACCAGAGAGGGTACAAGTGGCTTAGTCACGATGTTTCTAACGAGATAATAAAGATGATGGCGCACAATCTTCTTCGATCTGAAATTAATAAAATAAAAAGCGCCAAATACTTCAGCATACTGGCTGACGAAACGGCCGACATTACAACCAAAGAGCAGTTGAGTTTGTGTGTTCGATATGTGTCTGATGCATTTATAGTAAATGAAGTGTTTCTCGGTTGCGTAGAATGTCATGTACCGACGCTGCTACATTGCACAAAATTATTTCGGACGCAGTGACGTCGCTTGGTCTAGATCTTTCACACTGCGGAGGGCAAGGTTACGATGGAGCTGCAACCATGTCCGGAAAAATTTCCGGAGTTCAAGCCAGATTTAAAGAGTTGTACCCTACGATGCTGTTTGTCCACTGCGTGGGTCATCAACTTAATTTGATGGTGCAAGACAGCATAAAATGTACTAAACAGGGCACACACGCTCTTACTGTCTTGGAGGAGGCTGTGGTAAATTTTGTCACATCGTCGCCGAAACGAAAATCGAGTTTCGTAGCGTTCAAGGCTGAAACTGGTGATACTGTATCGAATTCTTTGCGACCGTTGTGTCCCACTTGATGGGTGATGCGCCTTCCCGCCATTAATACTTTCTTAGAGCAATACAGTGTTGTTCTCGACTGGCTTGAGAGAATTTCAAATTCCATTGATATTGATTGATACCATTACCCGGAGCAAAGCAGCAAGCTATTTACTGTCCCTAGAAAATTTTGACGTCTATTTTATGCTTCGTGTGCTACAAAAGCTGTTGGTGATGGTAAATAACACCCTGTTCACACTATAGTGCAAAAGCGTGGAATAGCCATCGGTGAAGTACGTTCTTTGGTAGAATCGCTGTTTGCATGACATCTACTGGTTCAGACGGGAAAGAGGCAGTCGAGTTTTTTGACATCTGCAAAAGGTCGGCTGCAGAAATTGGTTTGCAGGCTTCATCTCTTTCATGGTTTATTATTTTCAATTGAAAATGAATTTTATGCTGATCTTTTGAAGAAAATTTTTAATCAATCATCAATGGCGCTTGAGACACGGTTTTCACGACAGGATCTTGCTATGATAGGTCACATAGAAGAAATAGCTGTTTCTGATGAACCAAACTCGAATATGACTACCAACCATGTAGTTGAACTGAGCAAGTTCTACACTGAGGACGTCAACGCATTACACCTACAATACGAATTACAGGGTTATATGAAGGACACCCACGTTTAGTGGCATTAAATATGTCGTTAAAACGGTTTGCCGAAGATCGAACCTTGTCGGTCTTACTTCCCAATCTGGCAAACTTGATTAATATTTATCTGACTTTGCCATGTACCACCTGTGAGCCAGAGCGATCGTTCAGTGCTCTGCGCCGCCTCAAAACCTACCTCAGGTCCACTGCAACGCAAGAAAGGTTGAACCACATGATGCTTCTAAACATTCACCAGTCAGAAGCTGCTAAAATTGATTTGCCGGCAGTAATAAATAATTGGATTGACAGTGCCACAATTCGCAAAAATACATTTGCTAAAGCTTAAATTTAAGCCACAAAAATAGTAGTACCTTTTAAACTTCGTTCTTGTTTATGTATTTCATTTATCATTAATTCGAAGAATACAAGCCTTATTGATTGTAATACGGACAATGTATTGGTTTTAAAAGCTGTTACGAACACTGCTGCATTCGTGAATGGTAGCCTAGATGTTGTTGCGTTAATACAAATTTAAACAAAAAGTACTGTTTATTTTGTTTCCTATAGTAAGCAAACTTTTGCGACATTCTGTTTGATAAGATAATAACTAACAAATATACTCTCCGTTTCGGTAATTACCTTTATAGTAAGAAGTATAGCGCGAATGTGGGCCTATAGCAAAATGTATTTTTCATGCGGAAGGAGTTTGAAAGTGAGCCTGTTGGATAATAATAGCAACAATTATTATTTCTTTATTGCTGGTATTCTTGACAGCGCAGCAGCAATCGGGCCTATAGGATAAAAGGACATTCGCCGCCACGATAAAACGCATTGTGACGTTGGGCTATCGGGGAGATTTTATTCATATTATGACGAAAGCGTTGTTAAGCTTAATCTTCTTGTTAGGCAGCGTTGGTAGGCCTACCTACCAACAAGTATTTAAAAATTTGCTTTTTTAGTGGAATGAACAAAAATCCGGTTAATCTAAGGTAATATATTTTGGACAAACAACTCCCAGCTAAAATAACGTTAGATTTGCGGCCTTAGTTTAATTAGAGAAAATGTTCATTTCAATATGACATACGCTAGAATAGATGACGTCATGCAACGTCTGACCTCCCCATACAAAATAAAAAGTCGGCGCGTATGGCCCTACAAGCTTATACCCAGTATTGCCGTACAACCTCACCCAGTATTGCCGCACAACCTAACCCAGTATTGCCGTACAACCTCCCCCAGTATTGCCGTACAACTTCACCCAGTATTATCGCACAACCTCACCTAGTATTGCTGTACAACCTCACCCAGTATTGCCGTACAACCTCACCCAGTATTGCCGCACAACCTAACCCAGTATTGCCGTACAACCTCCCCCAGTATTGCCGTACAACATCGCCCAGTATTATCGCACAACCTCTCCCAGTATTGCCGTACAACCTCTCCCAGTATTGCTGTACAACCTCACCCAGTATTGCTGTACAACCTCACCCAGTAAGTATTGCTGTACAACCTCACCCAGTATTGCCATACAACCAGTCAACCCCACCCAGTATTGCCATACAACCAGTCAACCACACCCAGTATCGACACACAACCTCATCCGGTATTGACATGCAATCTCGCCCAGTATTGCCACATAACTGACGTGAAATGTAATAATTAACATTGCCGCTGCGCGCTCACGTTAATTACACGCCTTGCTTTTTTCCTTTGTGTTGTGCTGTGCGACTTCCAACCTGCAGGCAGATCGATTGTGTTAGCATGGTAACTTATTTACGTTCGCACTTATTTGTACTTATTTCTTTATTGCAAATATTATGTTTAGTTATAATTTCGTTTAAGCTTTATAATAAAGTTAATGATTTACACTTACGAAATCATTACCTAGTATTGCCGTACAACCTTACCCAGTATTGCCCTACAAACCTTGTTCAGTGTCTACACAAAACTAGCCTAGTGATGCTATAATGTCAGCACACTATCTTACCTAGTAGCAGCAAACGACTTCCACGATATTGTCACAGACATCTTTGGCCACAGTATTAGCCGGCAACCTTAACCGGTCGCTTAACATTTTACTAATACCTACTTTTGGTAGTTTAATTAATGTGCACCACACTAAAATAACGGTTACTGTCCAATGGAACATGCTAAAATAGAATTCTAACTAATCCTCCGAAGCTTTTCAGGCTATACACCAACGTACGCTACCACACACTATTTAATCTGAAAATAAGTCATGCGTTACCATTGCGATGATTTTATAAATTATGGCGATCAACCATAATATGCTTAATCGCCGTACCATGTGGTATGAAAATACGACCATGGCTGCATACTATGCGTTAATTATACCAAACCATGTCCCATACTATGGGCTAATCCGTAACGAATCGGGTGGTTGAATACCAACAATATTCTGGTCAATAATTATGTGTACTACATACAATTTACTACCATTTAAAAACCACTAGGGTAAAAGCCATGCTAATTAACGTCTTGCTTATTTTATTTTTTAAGGCTGGATCAGATGCTACCAAGTTCGCAGCAGAAAAAGAGATCGCGCGTTCACAGCCATTTGTTCTTGCTATTGGTGATCGGTGCTGCCCAGACCAATATTTTTTAATTGCTGATTTTACGGCAATATCTCTTGAAAGCGATGCATTATGCATTGGATGCATTTTTTAAATTGTTCTGTTGCTTTTGGGTTTGCAACATATCTTATTTCCAGAAATTGTCTTCATTTTTTATTTTTTTTGAAGTAATTGTTCTAACCAGACCAGCTCTTTGTCCTGTGGGATCATTGTTAGCAGCAATGCAAAATGTGGTCTAAATTATAATTAATTAATTTAACAGTCCGTGGTTTTAATATTCAATATTTTTTTGGCATAAAATAATACAAGATCATGTATCAATCAATTCTATATTTCGTGTACATATTTATGGGTTACCTGTTACCATTGCTTCTTGATAAGTAAAGATAGAATAAAACATTATTGGAGTATTGATTGAATGACAGTATAGAGCAGGGATGGGCAACCTTTTTCGGTCTGGGTGCCAAAATCGGCTAAAATTATTTGCAAAATCCTTCCGCGTGCCAACTAACAATTCGTAATATCATATTTCTTTTTCATTTTTAAAGGTGCCTGTTTTGAAAAAAATGATTTAAATTTACCAACATAGTTCATGCCTAAAATAGTCAATTTTTTTGTAAAACTATACCGTTTTGGTTTTTAACATCCCAGGCAGGGAAATTCAAAATTTTGCCATGCCTGTCAAGCGTTTGACAAGAAAAAAAATAATAAAAAAATAAAAACGGACAAAAACAATATGTGCCCCAGACCCATAATTAGCAGGTACAAACCATGAAGCGCACATAATAAGGCTTTCTTTACTCAACATCGCAGTGTAAAACAGCACTGCTAGTAATTTGGAAGAAGCTGCACTTACTTATATGGTTGGCCATCGATGTCATAATTCAGTAAAATCAGGCGCTGGTAATTTTAGTGCGCGCACCTAATTTACCAGCGCGCTGGTAACCTTTCACCTGGCCAAGAGTGTCACAATTCGTCTCTTTACGCCATCATGCGGCAAAATTGTCAACGCGTTCACAAATTGAGTTTCATAAATTAACAGCGCGCACTTAAATTAACTTACTGACAAAAACATCGACCGTCGTTGGCCATCAGTGTCACAATTCAGTAAAATCAGCGCGCGCTGTTAATTTAGATGCGCGCACTCAATTTACCAGCGCGCTGGTAACCTTTCACCTGGCCAAGAGTGTCATAACTTGACTCTACTGTTTATACGCTACCATTTCGGCAAAATTGTTACCGCGTTAATAAATGGGGAGCCCCAACCGATTGATTAGCCACTAGGTGGCCGCAAAAAACATTTGTTCCCAACAACAACTTGTCGTCAGAGACGCGCAATTCACTTTTTACCTTTACAAAAAAGTGCTAACGCTGTTTCAAGTGAAAAGTAAGCTTAATTTAGTTGCCAAACGTTATTTAAAATTAAGAAACGTAAGTACCGTAAATTTTAGTTGCCTAGATTACTGACCGCAAATTTAGAATACAGTAGGCTAGGCCTACCGGAAGACTTAAGATTTTTTGTTCACATTCCAGATTACCTTGTTATCATTATAGGACCTGTCAAGAGTAAGAGGCAATATGAACATCCAACTTACAGTCAGTAAATTGCAAGGGGAGTTGAGGGCAAGGGGTGTGCGAAGATAAGTGGTAGAAAGGCAGATTTGCTAAAAAGGTTAGGCCTGTATTTAATTACTGGTAGGCCTAATAAATTGTACCACTGTATAAAAATACTTCGTGCACCTTAATTCTGTAAGGATTTAGGGTGGGTTAGTGATGAGTTAAGTTGTCTGTAGTTTCTTATTTCCTGCTTTTAGTATTGTCCAGCTATGCCCGATTTTAACTATATTTTATTCTTAGATTACAAGCATATGACAAAAATGACAACTTCCAAAATGCTAAAGTTGTTTTACCACCACCAGCAGTTTTACCAACATGGCCCTGTTCAGGATTTAAACAGGTTGAACAACACCATCGACACTACATCCCGAATGTGGCAATATATATATATCGTCAATTGAGTGAGTGTTATTATAAGATTCATCTGGCATCTGATCTTGTTAGCTTCAATAATTGTACGACTATTACCAAAGGTAGTCTTATGTTACACAGCCATCGAGTGGCAACATGTAGCTACACCAGATCTGGAAGTGAATTTTATTTATCTGGGATGGTAATGGCTTCTATGCAAAAAAGGTTAGGATGACGTAATTTAATTATATGTTACCGCTTACCAGTATATATTTAATTAAATGTTTTTTTTGGATTTTGGAGAAATGTCAGTAAAGCCTTGACCAAAGAAATATCAGTGCAACGAGTCCAGTTCTTAAACAGCCATTTTTTCTTCCAGGTTGTCTATTATGGTATGTACGCTTGAGATTGACAGAACGTGGGGAGGTGGTAAATACAACTTGTGAATGCCCTGCAGGCACTGGATGGACCCCATGGAACAAGAACATGTAAGCATGTTGCAGCAATGCTACTGTTGCTGAAACAATTCAAAGACACTTGGATTCTCCAGACAGGAAAGAGTTGCACAGATATGATTCAGACCTTCCACAAACCAAAAACAATGTATTCGGGTATGTTTAATGTGTTTATGCCTAATGGAAAAATTAATGTTTTTCTATGCCATATAAGTATTGGCAGAATGGAATTAAGTAGTTTAAACTAATTTATCATGCAGGATCCCCGGTGAAGGCTGCTAATCTTAAAAGAAAAACTGAAATTCCAATATCTAAAGATTGCAGACTGCTGAAGTTCCGTGAACAACCAGGATATAATGATTATGTCCGAGACTTAGGGTGTGTTCCCACTAAGGTTTGACAACCCGTTGTCGCACCTGGTAGCGGTTCCCGGTGCGTTCACACACGACCGAAAAGGAGCGTTCACACTCAGTCGTTTCGACAAACAGGAATCGAGTTTTTTGCAAGTGTGGACGACATTATTTCTGGCACCGCGCCTGGTTTGGTAACCAGGAAAATAGAAGGTTTCGATCTTGAGACAGCGCAGTAAGTTTTACTGGCACACAGTGAACAAATTATAAGATTTATTGGGGATAATATAGGTGTGCTAGTGAGGTATGATAGGACTATAGCCTGTAATGTTAATAGTCAATAACGAACAACAATGGAACCTACAAAACGGCAAAGTAGGCCTATATTATAGCACTATTTTTTTTGTTAATTTGATGTAATTACAGATGGCAATAGAAAAAATAAAAAATATTATTGTTCAAATGTTTCTAAAAAAGAGAAGAAAAAGATTGTACAGAATGTTACATAGTTGGAAAAGCAAGAATATGACACCCATGGGTGTGTTTTATGTGGAGAAGGCAACTAAAAGGCAAAGAAGGCACTGGGTAAAACCCAAGTCAAACTCAGGTTACTGGGAAAAAGTTTTACAAACATGGGAACATGAAGACTACCCATACCACCTAAGATTACATAAGTAGGTGAACTAGGACCAGTAATAGGCTAGGCCTTAGCACTATGGTAAACTATTTTATGCCTTACACTGGCTACATTATCAGAATCGTATTGGTCAAGTTTTTGCTTTTGATGTATTCTACCTACCGACCGTTACCTTGTATTTAGATCTACTTTTGAATACCTGTGTGCAAAGCTTCATGACAGTATTAAGAAAAAAACAACACATTGGAGGATTCCAGTGTCAGTAGAATGCCGGGTCGCAATAACCCTTTGGCGCCTTGGAAGTGCAATCGACTATCGGTCACTGGCAGAGCATTTTGGGCTGGGTAAATCAACTGTTTACAAAGTAGGTACCAGTATTATTAATGCTTAACTGTTGGTTAAGTCAAGTACTAGATTACTTGAAATAATTATGACTAGTAAGCAGTAAACACCAAGTATATATATATATTTTTAGATCACTATGGAAGTGTGTGATGCTGTTATCACAGAGTTGATGCCAAAAGTCATCAAATTCCCCTCCAAAAATGAAATTCCAGAAAAAGCATTGTCTTTTTCCATTGACAAGGGGATGCCAAACTGTGTTGGTGCAATAGACGGCTGTCACATTGCGATTCCTAAACCCGCCATTAATGGGGAAGATTACTGGAACAGAAAGTCGTTTTACTCGATAAACATGCAGGCTATTGTTGATCACCATGGTCGGTAAGCTTCCCATGTTCCCACTGTATAGTATTAATAAGTGTTCCGGTACGGTAGTGCTGTATTGTTAAGGCAAGATTATCCTACACATTACCCCTGTTTATTATTAGCATACTGTGTACAAGTATAATATTGGTAAATATATCTCGCCGTAATTTGTTTTGTCATGTATGCAAGAACTGGTACACGCTTAACAACGTTGTTGTATAATGCAATTTAATAATGGTTTTTCTTCTTATTTTCAACACAGCTTTTCTTGATGTTAACATCGGTTGGCCCGGAAAAGCACACGACGCAAGAGTGTTTATGAATTCTGCAATATACAAACGGGCAGAATTGGGACTTATTTTTCCACTAGTAAAATAATATTGCCTAGAGCTACACTAAACTGATTAATGATACTTAATTTTTTTTAGAGTTCAACACAAATTGGTGAAGTTAATCTTCCCTACTACATAATTGGGGACAGTGCTTACCCACTTAAGAAATGGGTAATCAAACCATATCCTGATAATGCAGATGCCAGTGAACGAAATTTCAACAAGGTTTGTTTTAATGCAACCTAATAACTATAGGTACCCAAGTACCAGTAATTTCAAATAAAAATTAACATAGCTGATCTGGGTAGGCATCCTAATTCGTCGCTACTGGCTACAACCACCAGGGCTGCCAACTTAAACTGCAGGGTGCTTAAAAATTGCAACGATTATTAAAACATATCAAAACAAGTCTTACATTTATTGGCAATTTTGTTGCGGTATGCCATTCTCATTTTTGAGCTGCCGATACCAAGCCTATCATATTTTTGTAATTTTTTTCCGAAACATTCATCTGCAAGAAGAGTTGTTGAACAGGCCTTTGGCCGCTTAAAGCAAAGGTGGAGGAGTATTTTAAAAAGATGTGATGCTACCGAGAAAAATGCAGTTAAAATTATCAGTACATGTGTTACCTTGCATAACATTTGTGAAAACTTGAATGACCATGTTTTACCCGAAGACTCCTTTGATGAAATTGTTGTGCCATCTGTAGCACAGGTAGAGGCAAATGAGTCTGATCACTTAAATGGTGTAATCATTCGAAATACTCTTAAAGATTATTTACTTTGAACTACATTCTCATTAACTAATGATTTTCCTGCTTGTACACTAGACCCTTGGTATACTGGTACTTATAAATAAAGTTTTACAAGTTATCAAACAGTTTTTATTCATTTTGAAAATGCATGTTTTCGTAAGTTGAACATTGGTTCAAACCGCTCATCGTCTGTTGAAGCTGATGATGAGAATGAGCTTCCTAAGTTTACCTGGCTTGTACTTTGTGTCGATCTAAAAAGAAGTCTTCGATCAAATATAATGATTATTAGCAATGATACACATAGCCCTTGAGTAGGAAAAATGACCTCAAACATTAACAAATCTTAAGTTATTATTATACATATACTTTGTCAACAGTTTCAGAACTTCAAGTTCATGAGCCCTTTCCTTTTCTTGCTGCCTTTCCTGTCAAAAGTAGGCTAAATAAATGACATGCTAAAACAAACTTAATTATATTTACATGAAAGTTCATCCATTGATACATTCTGTGATCCTCTGCCTTTTGCTGCTCTCTGAATAACTCTTGTAGAGAGCTAAAGCTATTGTTTTTCCCGAGACTTCTTGGTGACACTGCATATCATTTTAAGACTGTCATTATCAAGATTAGATTACACAATATTTTACTTCTATGGCTAATCTGCCATTTCTGCCGAGATCTGATTAATGCAGCGATGCAAAATAACATAATTAAATTGTGTTATAAATGCATTAGTCATTATATTATCCTGTACAAATCCAAAGTGTAATTACAATTTGACCAGTACCTTATGTGGTGCTCTACTTTGCAAACTGAATTAAACTAAAAAACTTATAAAATATATAGGTAACGTTTTTGTTTTTTGGGGGGTGGCTGGCTGTGGTCACTGGATTACTGGTTTGTCTCCATGCAATGACGGGTCGTGAACTTCTTGCAACTCTAGTACATATTCTGGAAAATATATGGTACCGGTAAATGTAATTGGAGGTAGCGTAACTGAACATGTTCAATTTATTGGTAAAGTATGGTAGGGTCTACCTGTTACATTACTTGATTCCAGCACATTGGGCCTGGTAAGAGGTCTGTCACTGAGCAGTTCATCCAACTGCTGGAAATGCTTCGCTATGCTATTTGGCATAGGA
The DNA here is from genome assembly GCA_000149265.1 of Ciona savignyi. Lineage (NCBI taxonomy): Eukaryota > Metazoa > Chordata > Ascidiacea > Phlebobranchia > Cionidae > Ciona > Ciona savignyi. Next base: position 211,918 of record CH001183.1, on the reverse strand, counting down.
AGGTGTATTTTAAATAGTCTCTTTTAAGCTGCTGGATTTTTTTTTGGCAACATAGCGGATCCCGGTTTGGAATCAACAAAGAAATTTTTGCGAACACTTCTTTGTGGCTCTTTGCTGAGCTTATCATTCTTTGCACGTGCTCATCCCCCCATGCATTAATCAACATCGATACTTCCTCGGTAGTCCATGTACTCCCACGGTCTGACATTTTAAATTAACTTGCAGTACTAAAGACTACGGTACCAAAATGTAAAAAAACAACACAGTAAATACCCGACTTACTACTAAAAAATCTTATTACGATACAATAACATATCAAAATGTTTAAAGCGTTCACATTTGTGCTCGTCTGGTTTCGAAATTAAACCGGATGACAATGAGGTTTCGCGCGCAAAACGAGTAGTGAAACCCGCTATTTTTTCGCTTCGCCAAACCAGGCACTGCAAGCTTTAAATGCGTTCACACTGCCAAGAATTTTCCTTCCAGGTAACGAAAACCACGTCCCATGCCTAAGTGGGAACGTACCCTTAGTTATTAATTTTTGTCATGCCTATAAATCCAGACTGAAACTTATTATTTTGCAAAAGTGTTGATCGCTCAATGATTTGCCTGGTTCTACCACCATATGATGTGTCAGAGATATATGATATAACCCCTGATGGTGTATACACCTAATCATAGTTTTTCAGAGACACTAAACATCAGGCCAAGTTCAAAGTCATCTTTGGCTTGCCTTAACTTCATTAACGTCATAAATAACTGTTCCTGAGGTGAAAGCGATTTACTTTTATCAATTAGATGGGATGCAGCAGGACCCAAAATTTGGAGAAAAAAAACGTAAAATGTTCAAAATCTTTAAAACCAGTGTAATACTGTACTGCATCACTATTACTTTTATACTGTACAAGAGGGGTGGGCGAAATTTTTACATTGGTTTGTTTGAGTAGAAGGTTTTTCTTTTTGATTTGCATTAGTTTCAAATGTTCGGATGGCAATAGCTGGCTGTTCTTGATCAGTAGACACCTCACCTTCCAACCTCAATATCATTACTATTCATTGTGATAATGTCAGTGGTGCTTATGGTGGATGTCAGTCCAGCCAAATTTCTCTTGCGACCACGCTCTGCTCGCTTACCAATTTGTTTTAAATTTAAAAATTGAAGGCACAGCCTCCTTTTTAAGAATTTTGTATTTGTCTGCAAATTAGGCAAAACATTAGAACTAGGTAAAGGCCTTGGTCATGTTTAAGACTACTGTGCTTTACAATATGGGTCTGTCAACCAATAGTTGGATTGCATCGACATTCAATGTACCATAATTAATAGAATAGTGTAGTAGACCACCTACTTTTTTGTGTAATAGTATAATCGTCTTATTTGAAGTGGTCACTGCACACTCTTCCCAAGGGGCCAGGTTCCCAGAAAGCATCCGTTCCGGGATTGACCCTTTTAATTAATGGCAACCTGCCATTTTCTTCTTATAGTTTTTTTTTCTTTGGGAAAACAATGGCCACCCTTTCTGATGTTGCATTTGTGCACACAACACTGAGGCATGTGTGTAATGTAGGATATATAGACACTAAAATCTGGGAAAGGCGAACATAAAAAATAAGTGTACTGGTAGCCTGCCTACGTGTTACAACCAAACTCACTTAAATTTGTCCCCGATTGAAATTTATTATTTTTCTGTTCGCTTCAGTGATTTACAACACATTGTTGACAATTCTAGATTTATATTTCTTGTCCAATGAGACTGCTTTAAATTTTGCTAATATCTGACAATAAGAACATTTTTCATTAACCTTTTTTGAACAGTTTAAGTTTTTGCCGTGTAGAGCCATAAATTTAGAAAATCTCGTTTCCACCTCGTTTGCAACTTGTTTCATCCTGTTTAACTCTTTTCATCATTTGTTACCCGATATAAACCAGAAGTTTCAGCTTTAGTCACCTAATAAAACTGGGGAGAGAGATACGAGCATTTTTTTTAGCCACTGATACACAGAGAAAACTTAAGAGCAATACAAGACAGACGTGTTTATTACATGTTTTATTTTCTAAAATTGGTTCACTTCCGTGATATTTGAACAAGAATTATATCCAAGTAAAAGTAAAAAAACACCACCATTTTCGTGTACAGATGACTAAGACCTACAGAGCCACATCAAAAGATGCCACAAAGAGAACATTTACAGCTGTGCTCCTTGTTACAAAACTGGTGAAATTAAGGGTTTTACGAATTTACTTTCACTGAAAAATCACATCCGAGTTGTGCATCCAATGGATGACCTACCAATACCGGACAATCGTAAATAAATAATAATGTAGATGCCTTTTTTCGTATTAGATAAATATAAAAAACACTAATTTTGAATACATTAGCGATGTTTTTTACTGTGCTAAGTTTAGAACCGGCACCTTGGCGACTGTTTTGGTTGTTAATTGAATTTCTAAATTGTTTGTTTTTCATGTTGTGTTTAGGTTGTTCAATTAAACATTATTCAAACGGAAATCTATTTAATTTTGTTTGGTTTAATCAGGTTCACAAATCAATTACGACTTGCAAATACAAAGTTTGAGTGACTTAACAGGTCCCTTTATGACGCAAATAACCTGCTGAGTTTCAATTGCATGCCTGAATGATTTGGGAAATCCCATTGTTACGTAACAGATTGACACCCAGCTCTCCGGAACAACGAGCATTTTGCATCAGTGTCATAATTGTGTCCCCTATACACATACAAACTTCCCAACAATTCAAATGTTTCTATGTCCATCCTGCGTTAATGCGCGCGCCACTTGTTTTTAGACCAAACATTCTGGGAGAACGTGCAATTTTTAGCTTTTTCGTGCAAATGCCATGCTTTCCAGACCAAATAACAAGGTTTGCAGAAGATTCTTCACTAAACCACCCAATTTAATATAGTTGGCAGTGTGTGCATTAACGATGTTTGCTTTTCAGCTGTAATACAGAAGAAAGCCAATTATTATAGTAAGACTAAAGAATGTCAAGGCTAACTGATTTAAGAAACCAAATAAATGCCCTGTTGCAGGAAGCTCAAAACCAGAGTTCCAGCGAGGACGTGATTTCTCGGTATATTCAGCATTATTATTTCTTAGGCTAGTATTATATAGTTGAATTTAAAATCAGCATAGTGCATTTTAAACTTATTTAGGCTTAAATGATAGTTATATTTATTATGTATGTTCATGAATTGGAAAACAGGCAAGCACGGTAAGCCTATAGACTTAAATAAAAAAGTTCACAACATACCGTATAAGGCAAGTGATAACGGAAATAAATATTCTGCTATTATGCACACCATAAATATATATATTAAATGCCGTTGAGTAAATGCCATTTTAAGGGCAACAACACTAATAAAATGAGGGAGGGTGGGGTAACTACATATTAAAATTAAGAAAACTCCCCAGTAGGTACCACAGGAAACATGTAGGCCAGGCAGGGGTGGGCAACATACGGACGGGCCGGGTCCGGCCCGTGAAGGGATTTTGACCGGCCCTCGGACTGTATCTAATAACCATGCAATGTGGCCCAGGTCCGGCCCGCTGTCTATATCTAACCATCTTCTGTAGATGGTCTGACGTATTAACAAACTTACAGCCCGAGTTTAACAACTTGTTTACAACTTTAATCGACCACAAATATCTTATTGTTTAGAGTAGTACACTTTGAGTACATTATGATAAATTCTTTACCGCATGATTCATAAACAACTTTTTTCTTGCATTGGTGAATAAATATGTTGTTAAGATATTGAATATTAATTATCTAATAATCCGGCCCGCCGACTAGAGAAATTGCCCACCCCTGATTTGTAAGACAAGATCGAGACGGTGAGCATACCAGAAAATAAGAAACCGGAAGCTGGTTGACATGGGTTCTACACGATGCAGTCTGGAAAGCATGCAAGTGCACTCACAAGATTTTTTAATCTACTATATTGGTTGGTATCATCATAAATGCGCCCCAAAATAACTGGGATATTCATTCTAATTCAGTTAATCTAACCACCAACGACTAATATCCCAGAGCTCAATAATATACGACACACTGCAATATACAGAAAAACGTGGATTACATTGGAACTTTCCCCTCTACCAAGCTACCAGCAATTTACTCTCCAATGTGGCAAACTTGGTTAGAATTTCAGCCTATGTTCTGAAACCACTTAGCCCGCCCAATATTTAAAGCAGTTTGGCGATGGAGGGAGCTAGAGAATTATGACACTGATGGCAAGTTGAAAGGTTACCAGCGCGTACGGTTGTGTGGTCAAATGGTTAACGCGACCGATACATATACCGACTTCTATACAAAAAACGGTCCTAGCGACGAGCGCATTATGGGTTCGAAACTCGGCTCGGTAAAAAAAGGTTACCAGCGCGTTGGTAATTTATGAACGCGTACTCAATTTTACCGCATGATGGCGTGAAGAGACGAATTGTGACACTTTTGGCGGGGTGAAAGGTTATGAGCGCGCTGCTTAAATTAGCAGCGCGCTGATTTGACTGAATTATGACATCGATGGCCAACCATACACTTACGCCATAGGGTGGCTATATACATTAGCTAGGTGTGTGGCGAGATTTCAACACTAAGAAACACCTTCTACAAGCTGTTAAAGTGCAAAGACTTGGAATACCATATAAACTATTCGACGCAATGTTAAACAATAGATAAAAAGGCATTGCTCTAAGGAACCAAGGCTACAACAATCATCGAGTGGGTTCCCCGTTGACAGACGTGATCTGAAGATGCTGCTGGTGAAAGACACACACATAGATGGATACTAAAAAAATAATGTTAATAGACCAGGAGATGATTGTGTTACTTGCCCACTAAAATTGCAGTGAAGAAAAGTGCTAGACCCGCCTGTACAAAGTTGTCTCTATATCCATTCCTACTTAAAAGGATTTACACATAACCAAAAAATATGCAAATCCTGATAGGATAACTCACGTAAAGGGCAGCATTCTATGTAACCTCTCTACTGATGGATTTTAAAAATAATATTCCATTAATCAACATGTCACGTGCATACTTCCTGAAAAAACAACTATTCATACTAAACCATAAGTCAAAATTAAATTTGATTGACAGCTTGAACGGACACATTAACACTTTTTTTATTAAGCGAAACGCGAATATATTTTCTTGTACATTGAAACTTAAATTTTTGACGGGTTTCTCGAAAAAATCGCGATATTTTTACTTCATTGAATAAAGCAGTGCTTCCCAAACTAGGGGTCGCGACCCCGACGGGGGTCGCAAGAAAAAAATTTGGGGTCGCAAAAGCTTCCTGTTTTTCATACAAATTGCTTATAATACCCTACTTTATGCTTCGTAGCCTATTTATTAAAAAACTTTCTCTGAATTGAAACGGCATTATTGGCGTGTTTGACTACAGTATAAAGATACATTACACTGTTAAATTCCGTTTGTAGTACTGTGACGAACTACCATTGTTACAGCATAATGTACATTGTATGAAAACTGCCATTTTCTGGCAGTATTAGGCTACGTGATATTAATGTGTAAAATACTTCATTGGGTAACACAATCAAATTGTAGTTTGCAAAGTAGAATATCCAGTATTGGCTGATTTAGCAATACGTGTTCTTCTCCCATTTGTTTCAACATATTTGTGTGAGACCGCTTTTTCAACTTTGACATCTATCAAAACGAAGCATCGCGCAAGTATTAAAGACGTTGAAACTGCTCTGAGACCTGCTCTAACAAACATTGAGCCACGGTTTGACTTACTGTGCAAAAACATGCAGAACCATGCAGCTCATTAAATAACAAACTCAGTTTTCGATCTTTGTAAATACTGTTGTTTGTCTGCTTTTTTACCGTACTCTTACATTCTTACAACTTAAAATAAGTTAAAAAGACAAAAAGGGGTCGTAAATTTTTTTGATAATGAGAAAAGGGTCGCTCGTAAAAAAGTTTGGGAAGCCCTGAAATAAAGCACAGCTGATATTCGGACTAAAAATGCATTTTAATATCATTGTTTTATAATACAACAGAGTAGTCGGACAACTTCGAACATTCGAAAGCACTCGTTTTTCGAAAAAAGCAACCGGAGTTTAATCAGTAGATATCCTTGTATATATATTCTATGTATCCATGCGTTACGGTAATACTGTGTCGACAGTAAGTGCTTCATGATCACGGTTGACCAGCGAGACGCTGGCACCCTCCTCCCCATCATTACTCGAGATATCGCAAGGGGCACGCACTGAAATACATTCGGATGAGTGGCGAGCCTATAGCCAACGAATCACGAGTAAGTTTAAAACATATAATATTTACTTTGTGCTAACAGAGTCACCACGTGCATGGACATGGCCGTAAAATCGGCGGGTTTTTTTTTAACCAAATGGCCTCTTTGCGCTTCATTTTTTCTTCGTTATTAACTCATTATTCCTGTTATACATTTTCATTACAGGCCTGGGAATGGGCTGTACGCACGCCACTGTAAAGCATTCGCGTGAATTTGTGTGCGCCACAGACAGGGTTTCGTACACGAAATATTGAAAACCTGTGGCGGCAGTGCAAGAGCCGTTTCGCCAAAATGAACGGTGCTCATCAAAAGTACGTTTCTGGATGAATTTTTATGGAGAAGATTGGAGGAAAAAGGGCCATCGCCGAAACTTATCAACGCTACCTCCTGAACATAAACTGCCCTTTTCAGGAATCCCATTTAAAAAGCCGAAGAGAGAAAAGGGAGGGAAGGAACTGTTTTTAATTACACTAATTTGTGGAAGCACCTAAATACATACCACTGGGCGTTAAATTACTTGATTCCCCGAGACATAATAAAAGCGTAAATGTTAATAAAAAAGTTACAAATAAAGTTTAAAAAGGTGTATCGAAAGTGTACACATTATAACGCATCAAACGAGCCCCGTGCGCGTTACATTCGTTCCCTTCTTATTTTACATTAAGGCAGTACCGGATTAAGGCGGGGGGGTTAATGGGACTGCAGCCCCAGGCCCTTCGAGAACTACTCTACATATTATGTCTTAAACAAAAAATTATAATTACTATAAACTTGAATGGATATTAAATCTTAACAACTTATCTTTGCTGATCGTTCGAATTTTGCCACTCTATTACGTAACAATGCGTAATTTCAGTCAATGCGTAATTTCAGTTGAGTCATCATAAAGTAATTTCCGTTTAGCAGAAAGTGATTTTGCATTGTGCCTCATTGCCATTTGGCCAACTCCTTGTGGTGTGAGTCGTTGGTCATGATGGATGCGTACGAAGTGGGGAATAATAACCATAGGCGCCAGTGTTTACAAAAAGCAGGTGGTGCGAAAAACAGGCAGCGAAAATGTTTTGTATGGCAGGTCATTGCACCTTCTAGATTTGCCCTATTTATTTTTTTCACTGCCACTTCCATGCATTAATCCGTCTATTAAATAATGTCGATGGGGAAAACCTTTTTCGATACTAGTATTCGACTCTCTCTAGCTTACCACCGACTCACGATCTTTTATAAAGAAAGCGATAAGCGGACTTTCTCTTTTATATGCTCAACGTGACCCGTGGTTCGCATGAGTCATCAAGAAAGATAAACGCGCTCTCTTTCCCAAAGTGCCTCGACCTTTACTACGAAGCAATAACAGAATGTCTTTCTAAAATTGTAATTGCCGGCTTCGTTCCAATTGAATTGCCTACGACTAATCTTTTATTTTGCTACCCTTCAACCTAGGCTCATTATATAAATAAACCCTTTCAGCTAAATTATCACAATAACGATATATAGTAAATAAAAGTGTCAGTATAATATAAAATGGCTATCCTACGATGAATTGAAGTTGGCCTAAATATATATCTGTAGACAGTAGACGTATACGAACTGATAAAATGCTCATGTTTTCAGTTTTCGTATATTAGCAGTTTTATCACTACTGTTATGAAATAAAACTGTTATTCTATTTGAATAAGGTGAATGCAAGGATAGGAAAACTTGTTAACTCGGCCTTTTAAAAGTTTATTATTTGAAACCGAAAAATGGAAGCTTTACTAATGGAGAAGCTGTCAAAGATGGAAGAAACAATGCTTGCGTTTAAGGGTAAGCAAGAAGGACTTGAGGCCAGGTTTGAAAAAGAACCAGATAATGCTCCTTCCTTAAACATTGCAGGTTCGTCGGATCAAGGGAAGGAGATCTTAGAGATGAGATCCTCTCCTAACGCATTGGAGGCCTCCTTCAAAGAACTGAAGGCCTTGATTGAACGCACCGATGAACGGTTAGATGGATTGGAGCAGTATGGCCGAAGAAACTGCCTCGTCCTTCTGCCAAGGAATTCCGAATAACAGGGACCAGTTTTTAAAATACATTTTAAATATATTTAACAAAATGAATTTACCGTATCCACCAATTGTTCCCACAGAAATTGATATTGCGCATGTGCTGCCAACTAAAGAGAACCGGACCCCAATTATTGTAAAGTTCGCCCGAAGAATGGTTCGGAATGACATCTTTAATTCCAAGAGGTGCCTGAAGGGAACGAAGATGGCAATTACTGAATCATTGACGACAAGACGGCTCCGGATCGTGGAGAAAGCCAAGAAGGTGTTTGACTTTCGAAGCGTGTGGACCTTCAAAGGGGCTGTCCACATTATTCATAATAACAAAAGGCAAGTGCTCCATAGATTATCTGATATTACTATCATTCTAGCTTCTCCACCCCGTTCCACTTAATGTTCTAATTGGCCAGTTTAAATATCCCGTATGTCACCTTCAAAAAGAAAAACAGGTCTGATATGGAGCAAGCTAATCCGTATAAATCAAAATTTTGTTTCCTGTGACTAAACTGTCTTAAAAATACTTCGCTAAGCCTAAATGCAAATAATATTAAAAATAATTTATTTATTAATAATTCACATTGCAAATGGCTATGCAACACCTGCTCTTTTAAGTCACACCTGCTTTTTTTATGAGATTTCCGACTCTGAACTTTCGCTTCTGCTTTCCCCTTCTACTACACCCCAAATCAATCGTGACCCAAGTAAATTAAATTCTTTTTTTAATTACCTAGAATCCTAGATGACAGGAGCAACTATTTGTGATTCAATCATGATGTCTTGAAGACCAGCAGATTTAAATCGTTTTCCAATAACTGCCAAAAACGACATTGCTGTGTGAAATCCCCCCAGTCTTACAATGGTGCGCTGTTGTATGCAATCGTTTTTCCAGCGAATCTCTTGCGCTTTTGAATATATTGCTTGGTCAAAAACTAACGTAATTGTCTCCACTGCTAGTTTATCTGCAAGCTCTAAACTTCGTTTCAGTATTGTAAATACTGTAGCCATTTCCGTGGGCGAAGCCTCGATAACCGGTAAATAGTGAATTGCAGATTTACCTAAAATAGATTGATTGGTTAATGTCATGTTGTAGCCACGCCAACTTGGCACTCTCTATGCCTCAACGCTACATATGCAAAATCCAGGAGTTGCGATAGCTTAAGGCTATTGCTAGAAGTTGAAATTGCGTCGAAATTAAAGTTGACACGGGGACCCTGTCTTTTAGATGAATGGTATTGTTCTATTGTCGAATGCGTAGGTGGTAATGATCTACGCGATTTTGGTAAAGTTATTCGAACGCTTTTGTGGTTTGGTTGTGTATTGGTAATTTTGCTTTGAATCATTATATACCATTTGTAAAGTGTGTACTACCAGCTCCAGTGATAGTTTCTTCACTAAAATCAATATTGTCCCAAACTAGTATCGTGGGCGTTTCTTTGTCGAACCCCTTTGGAAGTTCGTCCATTTTAAGCGATTGGAGCTGTGCAAGACTAGTTTCCCAACGTAGTGTATTATCATACGAGGCAGAATGGCCAAACTTGTTAAGCAGATTTAGCAACTGTGAGAAGCCAGTTAGATGACGAACGGCAAGACCAAGGCTTAAGCTTTTTGGCGTTTGTTTTCTACCCTTCGATGCTAAATAGACAATATCCTGACATATAGATAGTACCTTACGGTTACTTTCTTTCTCGTATTCAACCTCGAATGTTAATGAAGGATCATCTGATAATCCAATGCACCACGTGAGAAAGCTAAACAATTCTAATGGAGCAACGCGTTTTACTTCTTCCACAGTGATGTCAGTTGACATAGGAGGCCATACTACATTCATTCCGGGCTGTTCTGTTTTGTTATGCATCTTCGTATCATCATTGCTGGAAAGATATAAATTGGAACAAAGTTGTTCTAAGGTTAAAACCTTATTCAGTATGCAACTCAGTTTACCTGCATGATACAAGCACTGCGTTTGATTTAAACTGTGTGCACTTGTAGCAGAAGCAATTTCTCCTGTGTCTGAATCTTCAGAATCGGTTTCCGATGTACAGGGAATAAAATCCGCAACTGCTATACTTTCAGAGAATACTATTTCACTTTCACATCGGGTCCCAGGTAGATGGAATTGCAGCTGTGGGTGGTCGGCCCTGAACGACAGAACAGTTATAGCTTCATGGCGCGATTGAAATATCTACCATGGTTTCCATGGTTATAACGAAAATAAATCAAACTGTGCAACAAATATCATACAATCTACCTATAGTCAGTGTCGGTAAGATCCTCCTGCTCCTTCGCTAAGTCCTTAAACATCGCTAATAGTTTGGACATTCTGTACACGGATTGATCTTGAATATTTTTTTTCTCCACTACGTTTTTCTTAAACACGTCATAGGTTTTAACGTACCGTGCTTCAGATTTAACACTGAAAAATGAAGTGGAAAATTAAAGTAAAAACAAGCTTAACAGTCAGCAGTTTAAACCCATTAGTCATATAAGACTCTTAATTCTAACAGGCCTACCTGGTTTCTAATCTGGTAAGGAATCGTGTGTACGCTCGGTAACAAGTTCGGTGGTACATGGCTTCTGGAGCAACGTAATCTTTATCACGTATATGCCGAAGAATATTTTCATCTTGTTTTAATTCTGCTGACTGCCGCAATAATCCTGTTAATCACATAATTGCTACCGGTCCTTGTACTGATATAAACTATGTCGTACCGACATAATTGGCTGTTAGCGAGATCGTTCCAAGAAATCGCTAAATGACGAAGGACGGTCTAAATTCACGATGCGATCAACGCATCTTCTAAATTCAACGTGCGGAGATAATCCATTGTATCGAGCGCAAAAATAATCTATTGTGCGTTTTTAGATATTCTGCATCGCATTTTTTTCCTTGGAGCCAAATTGCATATAAAAGACATCATTTCATCAGAGAGAGACAGACACGGAGATGTCTAGGCTTACAGCATTGTGTTCCAAATTCACAGTCTGTATAGCCTATAGACTCTGGTGCTCTCGAGGGCGGGAATACGCTTAACGTACCCTACAGCCCGTCCCCATTTATAAAACTACGTAGCCGGTTATGCTTATGCATTATTGTAATTGTACCGTTGCGTTATCGGAGTCAAACAAATTAATAATAAAACTAAACTGCTACCCGTCTACCTTGTAAAGTCAAATTAGTTATTATATATTCAATAAGCAGCCGCTACAATTGGTGAATACCCGTAAACGTGGTTGAACTCATCAACCTTCCGATGACTAACGTTACCTATGTCCTGCTTACTCGGACACATTAATATTATTTGTTTTCAGCATTTATTTCCAAAAGATGCAGCCTTTACGATCCTGTACGTCGACGACGGAAATAAACACCGGCGTCATGTCGTGGAATCGAAGCGTTCCGTCAAAGCCAAGCCAAAATCCGCATCAACCAAACCAGGTGTGTCTATTTTAAAAGTACCGTCGGACCACGGTCATCTTAACGCGACCTTAGCAAGAAAAGGCGCTAACTAACTGTTGGAGCGAACTACGCATAAACAACCAACAGATTTACATCCCCCACTCACGTCACTGGAGGGAGGTCCAATTTAACCTGGTATTCGCGGATGGCTGGCAGGCACAAATTGAACGGAACATCAATCTCAACAACCCTCTGAAATTTCTACAAGAACAACTCCCGGAAGTTCACTGCTGGTCGGACGAAGGAGGGCGGTTCAATCGATAAGAGTACAACAGGACTGACTGTCTATATACACCCAGGTGCGCCTATGTCTACAAGTCTGTTTTATATTGCCTGGGCCAATTATCGAAGGCCTGGTTTACACGGCGTCCTCTGCTACCCGAGCAAGAAGCTCTCCGAGGCGCGACTGTTGGTGCTTCAATAAGCATAAAATCCAACAGGAATTTTGTCTCCATCCGACCACGATGGAGACCGTCTATTTTCGTCGTCCAAGGAACGATGGACGAATATTACACCTGGGTGCTCGAAACGAACTGTTGATTCTATATCGAGAAGGCCGAACTTCAAAAGAATCCACCGGGCGAACTTTGGAGGTATGTCGTACCGACATAATTGGCTGTTAGCGAGATCGTTCCAAGAAAACTACAAGGAACAAAAGAAATCGCTAAATGACGAAGGACGGTCTAAATTCACGATGCGATCAACGCATCTTCTAAATTCAACGTGCGGAGATAATCCATTGTATCGAGCGCAAAAATAATCTATTGTGCGTTTTTAGATATTCTGCATCGCATTTTTTTCCTTGGAGCCAAATTGCATATAAAAGACATCATTTCATCAGAGAGAGACAGACACGGAGATGTCTAGGCTTACAGCATTGTGTTCCAAATTCACAGTCTGTATAGCCTATAGACTCTGGTGCTCTCGAGGGCGGGAATACGCTTAACGTACCCTACAGCCCGTCCCCATTTATAAAACTACGTAGCCGGTTATGCTTATGCATTATTGTAATTGTACCGTTGCGTTATCGGAGTCAGACAAATATTAATAATAAAGCTTAACCTCTACTGGTCTACCTTGTAAAGCCCAACTAGTTATTAAATAAGCAGCCGCTACAACTACAAACCTCAGTCTATTGTCTGTGCTGGCGTCAGACTATCTTTAACTCGTTTAGATTTCACTGTGATGTATTTGTCTGATTTTTCACATATTAGGCATACAGGAGGAAGAACTGCTCTGCTACGACTGACTGTTCAGAGAGTTGAATGACGTATCTGACCTCAGCTTCCTTACAACTGTTTGAGAATGCCCAAAGATGGAATCTGGCTTCTTTCTTTTGTTGCTACTTGACGATAACACTTTGGGTGATACCCAAGGTTGGACGGTATATTTGTAAACTCCATAGCGAAAAGGGGGGCAATCCGTCGGGGTATATCGCTTTCTTCGCATTCCAGTTGTTTCCAAATTTCACACGAGTTTTGTAATGTTTCCCATCTAACATGAGAGAAACTCGCCTCTGCCTCATCAATTGATTGTCCCGCGCTTTCAGTATGCAAAATACATTTCAATGTTTCCATAACTGATGTATAGAAACCTGTCATATTAAAATATTAGCTATTTTACTAAATATAAAAAGGCATTTGCTTAAACCAATTATAATCCTAAATTAGGTTATTATTATCTGATATCGGAACCAAGTAGCCTAAGTCTACGTGATTTGTCCTATTTTTTATTGCCCTATTTATATAAAAGTGATCGGCTCTTTCGGTTCAGACTGTAAGGTAGCAACAATTTGCCGTTTCCTTTAGTTTTGTAATTGAAAATAAAAGAAAAATGAAATAAATTAACTCTTTCCCTCCCAACTCGCCATATATGGCGAGTTGGTGGGAAAACATGGTATCCCGTCTGTCCATAAATGGATACAAATCTAAAAAACGATTTCTCCGCAATGCGTAATGGTAGAGACCTCAGCTATGGCTTATTCGATCAAGGAAACCCTATATTTTATTCTCTGTGATTATCGTGGAGAAATATTAAAAATGCGAGGAGTGATAGCCTTTCTTTTTCAAGGCTTCGCCTCTTATTTCTATCGATTTTACACGAATTTACACGTGACTAACTCAGCCAATAGGAGTCGTGTTAACTTGCAGAGAAGCTCTTTTTGTCAAGCAAGTCTTTCTTTACATTCTCTGTAAATTACGTGCCGTTGAGATAAAAAGGAGAGCGTTGGTGACGTTTTCGCCACGGGCGGTACGCCGCGTGTTCACCAAAGCATGAACCCGGCTGTGCCTGCTGAGAGCTCGAATTTCAATTACAAATAGTAAAAAAACTACTGAAGATAAAAAAAATACAGTTCGAATTTTCCTGAGTACAAAAACTATTAGACAATCTACATTCCAATTTTCATATCATTTGGGCATTCCAATAATAAGTGAGTATTTCGTTTGTCAGTGCACCTCAAATTTTTCAAAGTCGAGCAGAATTTTCTTTGCATAAAAAAAAGTGGTGTTCACTAAAGTATACATAATATATTCTTTATTAGAGGTAGATTTTAGATGTGCAGCTTGTTTAAAAGAGGGATAAATTATCTTTCCAACCATACTAAATATTAAATCATAGCATAAACTTTAGAAAAACTGTGCTAATTTGAAAATGACTAAAAATTGTAAAAAACACTGCGGGACAGCATGTTTGAATTAATGCATTTGGCCGGGAGTGAAAGAGTTAAAACGAGAAAACTTTCGTAGATAATTTAGCTTCTGTAACAACCAGTTGACGACCGTCAGAATGAACGACTGTGATTGGCTGCGCAGTGTTGACTACATTTTAATATTTCAATGGGGACCACAATTAATAGTAATTTTAAAAGTATAAGTAATAAAATACTGCAGAAATTTAAATGGAGAACTTTTGGCATGTCATTATAATAATAATTTTATGCAAATTTAACCGGAAATCAAGTAGTGCCACAACTTTGGGAACGAAGTGTCACGTTACAGCTTTTGGCTTATGGCCTATAATGTCATCAATGCGATTGTGCAAATCTACTAAGAGCTCAATGACCTTCTTTTGAACTTCTAAAGATATGTTTCGGGCCACACCTTCTCCTAAAGCCGGCTCCCTCACTGTACTGGTCGCGCTTTACCGCACACTCTTCTTCAGGGCTCTATATCGTTTTGATCCTAATTAAATTTGGATCGCTTAATATTGTTCTTTCGCCTAGGTTTGGCGGCCGCGTCCGCTATATTTATTAAATTATATATCTCTTTTTTTTAATGACGTGTTTTAACGACTGTAACTGAAGCTGAAGCAGTGATGGAAAAAGTGTCTGCATGGCAACGCGTTTTCGTCAGCATTGTTGAAAAAAGACCCGTTTGACCTTAAGTGTCCACGTAGCACTGCCACCGATTTTTTTTCAGCACTGTACTGAAGTAAAAAATGCCTGTGGTACTGCAACTGCTATGTGATAGGTCGAAGTCAGGTAGCGTGTTTGTGGTATACTGCTAGGTGATAGATCCACGAGACCACAATCTTTATCGCTTCTATCCTCTCCAGACGTAAAGTCTACTGCCGGTAATTAAAATCATAAAAAAGAATCTACATTGAATACTTTGCCGAATGCTCAAAAGTTAAATGAAGCAAACATTTTGGTTTTCTTTTTTCGCTTTTGTGGTACCGGAACATTGACAGCATCTAAGCTTTCTGATGCCGAAGTTTCATTATAAATGTCGCACACTTGTTTATTCTCTAAAAATAAGTGTGATAAAAATATTGCAACACACCAGAAGAACACTTTATTTTAATAAGTGGGAAACTTCTCCAGTTATCCTCCGGTCGTTTCATTTTATTGATGAGTGTAAGAGCATTTGCTCCCACAGGAGGCCAACAAACATTATTGGTTTTTATCCATGAGGTAGGAATTACGCCTTCTTATGTCCGGCCCGATGGTCTAGCGGTTAAGTGCGTCGCCTTTCAATCGAAAGGTTGCAGGTGCGAAACTGGTCGCTAGCTAGTCGGTTGTCCTTGGGCAAGGCACTTTACGGACATTGCCTGAACCCAGCGGATTAATGGGTTCTACCAAATTGAAGGAACGTGTCTATCATATACAAACACACTGCAATAGCTCCGGTAACCCGACGATGGGCGCGAGGTGATCTGACGATTGCCCGTGTGATAACCCCCTAGGTTTTCCCATTCACGGGGATAAACATGAATATCCTATTTCCTCTGTAGTGCCTTCTTTCCACACAGCTAAACTCCACATATTAATACAGTTATAATGTGGGCCTATGATGTACTCTGCAATGGAAACAAATAATAACAATGGTGCAAGGCAATTCACTTACTAAATAAGCAATATAATACTTTTATCACTTGTTCACTCACTATTTATGTAAATCCTTTAAAAATCTATATAGCACAATAATTGACGACTACCGGTACCCCCAAGTATGCACTTTAATTCATTCTGCACAAGATTAACAACAAACTGGTGTGAACAATGCTTAATAAACTGATTAAAATTCTTTTATGACAACTTGTGGCAAAGTACAACTCAAAAATCATGCATTAATGGAAACAGAGAATAACCACTGTTATAAGGAAAAAAAACAACTTTTCTTTTTTAAGAATTTTTAGATAGAGAAACTGTTTTTTTTTGTTAATAGCAGTACCAGTAATAAAACCAATACTAAACAATTTTAATTCAGATGGTTTTGTATAAAAGTTCTTTACTAGTTGCTTAGGAATAAATTTACAAATAAGCTTATCACATTGATGTGTCAAAAAACAACCATCTCTTATATTTGGTGTAGAGTCTGCCAGTCTGGTAACAAGTCCAGAATTCTGATTCTATTTTGCAGCCTCTACTTGCTGCTATAAGGGTAATGGTGCCCGGCGATCGCTTCTTAACTCTTATTGTTTTTCCAAACTCCTGGCTGGAAGCCTGTCTTTAAGGCTCTAAATCTTATTGTAACTCAGCCAACACAGATTGGTTTACAGTTACAAGTTAAGAACACGTTAACACGTTTCCAGGGTGTTTTCACTACCATTAATTTTGCCCTTATTTAAATATATAATAGTTAATTAGTCATACACAATATAAATTAAAATCAAATTAACACACACAATTAAGGATTACTCCAGATTCTAAATACCAAATTAAAACTGACCGCATGGAAAAATAAAACTATCACACCGACTCGTGTGAAACATAGAAATATAATGGTTAATATCCGTAACATTTGGACTAATCTTTGATACTAAGGGCTTCTTTGAACGAATACACAGCTTTGCTTGTATTATTCTCTATTAATCTTTTCACAATCTGAGTAACTACTGGATTGATTGCATTTTGCACGCTTTTTTTAATATCTTTCATGTGGTTTTCAAAAGGAAAAGCAGAAATATCCTCTAGAGAATAGGGCTGTGCAAATTCATAAAAAAATCTTAACGGTTAACCGATTAAATCTGCATTTTTTCCTACTCGATGTAACGATGCATATCGACCTCACGGCATTTTAAAAACAACTTACTTATAGCGTGTGTTGTTATCGCGCGCTGCCGGGCCGGCGTCTTCACAAGATAAGGCCACTTCCCGTCATCTAGGTTTATCTTATATTCTTATTGTACGTCGCACTAAACATCGGTGGCTCGCACGAACTGGCCGCTTAATTTGACAAAATATTAAGTCTATTATGGGAACTAAAGTTTTACAATTGGAAGTTTGCCTATTATTCGACTTTACTTTTTTGCAATTAATACACGTGTACAAACATAACACGAGGATACTTGTATACTTTTAAGAATGTTCTGTCAGAGTGGTTTGTTTGTGTTTATTAAATTATTGCATTGCTTTTAAACCATAAATTTACAAAATAAACATTAACCTACGTTTGTACCAGATTACTGCGCATACCAGACAATTTAGGCTAAATTGTGTATTCTGTTCGCCGCATTGTTGTATCACTTACAGGGCCGGTTTTAGGCCGATTTGACCGATTAGATCAAATTGGGCCCCGCACCTTAAAGGGGCCCCGCGCTAGCGGGGATCTTTCTGTATTACGAGGTTTAAAATACCATTGAAACGTAAAATAAAAAGTGAAATAATATTCTTTCTCATAATATCAATTTGTTATGCATCGTAACTAAGTCAAATTTATATTTCTGTGTCTGCCTGTTACGTCATAATGAATATGGTTGCTAAACAATATACATATGTTTGGAAGTAAAACAATATATCGTAAATAAGCATCCACATTACCTTTAATTTGTTTTATAGCAAGTATTAAATGTATATTTTTGTAGTTTGTATGTATTTTATGGTATATAAACACCCATAAATTTTGCTATGAAGAGTAGGGGGGGCCCCGCCATCACATTTCTAATTGGGCCCCGCGGTTCCTAGCACCGGGCCTGATCACTTATCCATCCCACTATTGCAACACATTTCGTAATAAACGTTTAAAAAAAACAAATCCGATTGTGTTTATATTTTTCTTACTGATTTAGTCATTCTAAACGTGGAGCACAATATTTAGAAAAATGCCAGCAGCATCAGATATCTGGAGTAGTTTTACAAAAACTGAAGAGAGCGTAACGTGTGATCTGTGCGAAGCCGTTTTTAGTGCAAGGTGTTCGACAACTACGCTTAGATACCACCTGAAACGTCACCCCAGTGTAAATAGCACAGGCTCATGTTCATCTTCCAATGATTCGAACTCCCAAGCAGATATAAGAAGCTTTCAGCGAAGTAAACTTACCACCTCGGAAGTCCGCCGTCTGGACGATAAGGTTGCTCACTTTGTTTGGAGGGACATGCGTCCCTTTGCCATCGTTGAAGGTGAAGGGTTTAAGGAAATGGTCGCTGCTCTCAATCCGTTGTATGTAATTAAGCATCGTAAAGCCTACTGTGCGATTACAAAGGGGAAATTCGAAAAGGCAAAAGAATGTCTTAAATTGACGACCGAAAAAGTCCCACACCTTTCTATAACAACCGACATGTGGACTTCCCGACGTAATCATGCGTACATTACAGCAACAGTGCATTGGATAGACGAGAATTGGAAAATGCAGTATGCCATCTTGTCTACCAGAGAAATGTCCGAAAGCCATACCGCCGAAAATCTGTCTGTACGTCTTAGCGTAATCATAGAGGAGTTCGGAATCAAAGCCGAAAATATTAGAGAAGAATCAAAGTATCTTACATCATCAGCAAGATGAATAAGATTATGTACATTATATACCACAAAACGTGTCTCCATACAACAATCATATTAACAAACTGATTTAAGCAAAATTCTGCTCGATTTAAATGTAATTTTCTGGTAGGGATATCACAGTTTTTAGTACAAAGGGGCCTACGTACAAAACAAGCTGTCTAAATTCTACAGCCTTCCATCTTCCTAAATCAGAAAGTGAACGAGGCTTCGTACAAAATGCAACATGAAATAAGGGGCAAGCTTGATCCCATCCACCTCCTTATTACGAGCTTCTAACGCCGCTTGAACCAATAAGATTTTAAAGTCAAAGGGAGAGTACTCTAAGTTGTTCCATTCCTGTTTTGTACTGTTTGTTGGCAATTATGTGATTTACGACGAGTGCTGCATCTTCTGGGGTCCAAGGTTGTATAGTAGCTTTTTTTCCGGAACGCCTTTGCAAATATTTTCCGCTGGTCTGGCCACTCAGCGGTACTGTAGGCCCTTTTAATCATGATTTCGGGGATGTTGAAATCTTTATCAAGCATCACCAATTTGAAAACATTAAAAGCTGGGTTTTGTGCCGAAAGATGACAGAACTTCAATTGCTAGCTTTTTGTTGTAAGAACTAGACTTGGAACTGCTGCCACGTTGTAGAATTAGACGTAGGAAAAGTCGAGCTTTAAGCGGTCTTGTTTTAATAAAGTTCACAGTTTTGACAACAACTTCAAGCACTCTTCCATTAAGATCACCGCTGAGCTGTTGCGAAGCCAGTGCTTCACGGTGTATTTATTATGCAGTGGGTCCATTTTGCATTGACTGCAAAACCTGCACCAACGCTAGCAGTCCGCCCAAATGACCCCCGAAATAGCTCGGGCACCATCGGTGCATAAACCAACGCAGTAATTTCACTCGAGGTTATTTTGCTGAATAAATTTATTTCGTGGCAAACCTAACTAAAAGCACATCAGCTAAAACAGCTATTATTTAATGCACTTTTGGCTGTTTCAAATGCTGGAGGCACAGTAGTAGCGTGTGTATGTGACAATTGTGCAACAAATGTGTCTGTTTACAAAAAAAATGGGTGGTCCCGAAAAGGTTTTTATACCCAAAACCACTCCAGAGACAAATGTTCCTTTCGTATGTCAAGTGTTTCATAAAAAAACTGTAGCAGCTCTCTCCACTTTAAAGGACAAACTCTGTATAAGCGAGGGCACCATCATCCTAATAAAACTTATTGCAGATTGGTCCCATATGATGAACGTGAAGTATAGTAGATATTCTATGATTCATATGCGTGACCAGTGTCGACATCCATGGATCAAGAATTGCAACAGTTTCACAGAATTAAAGGAAACGTGCGAAGTCGTTTGTGCATGACAAGATGGTCGAGGTCGAAATCAAAAACTCACCAAGCAAACCGTAAATGCTTTTGTGATGTCAACAAAAACAATCGAGGCTGCAGAGCTTCTGAATGAACATGGCTTCAGCTATGTCTTATCTGCAACATTTTCTGATGAAGCTCTCGAAAAGTTCTTCGGTCAGGCTCGACAACGCAGTGGGGGTAATTTTTTTAGACATCAAAGCAAGTGCAAAGACCATTAATCTCCAATCACTGCTTAAGTATGAATTAATTAATACCATCAACCCTATCACAAGCTATGTCTTGTGCAAACAATATTTTTATTGATAACGATCAATATGATCTTAACATTACTGACACTGAGGAACTGATAAACTCTGATGTCACACCAAAACACAAAATCATATTCTTAGCAGGGTTTTTAGAGCACGAATTTTGTAGAATCAGAGACAGCTGAAGACCTCGCAGATTCTGATTACTAACTTGAACAGGGGTGGGTTGACTGTAAACAAAAATGTCCACAGTTTACTTCGTCCATGCTGCTCATAGATTGGTTATTATTGACTGTATGTAACCTTTACTGCTGTGTTCACCTTAGCATGTGCAGTCCTCGAAATTCGCCACGGCAAAAGGCAATTAATTGCCGTGGGGTTTGCCGTGGACTTATGCCAAATTAACCAAAGTCCACGGCAAAAAAAATGCCGTGGGTTTTTTAGATCACTTACTAATTGCAATTCTGTTTTAAACGAATTTATTTCAACACTTTTCTTGATCAATAAAACGATCAGTCGTCATCTACTGTATTATCAAAAACGTTCGTTACTTTGACTACTAATTAGCGTTAATAATCGTTTTTTCGATGCAAAGTTGCTATCTAAAATGTTAAAGAATAGCGGGTATTAAACAACGGTCCGAAAAAAGGAAGCACAGTCCTTGATAACGTCTAAGTTACACTTCAATTAGTAAAAGCAACGACAAATAAAACGCTAATTCCACCTACTACAATAAAATGGCGTTTTGATAACATTAAATATTGCGTCATTAGGCTTTTAAAATCTAGTCAATACAACGAATTGCTTTTAACGTTATTTTGGTTTCCTATATTTCTACGCCGATTTGCGAGCGTAGACTATTCCTGAAGTATCAATTTATAAAGGTAAAACACGCGGAAAGTATGCTCACGCGGGAAACAATTTAAAAATATACAGTATTGCATAAAACAACCAAAATCGTTAAGGTTATCTATCTATCAGTGAATATTCCGGTGAGAATTCACGATTTAGCAGGCTCTGAATATCGTGCTAGGGTGCTACATATGGGTACTAAATTTTCGAGATTAAAAAAATATATAAAGATAATAGTTTCAAAGCGCACAGCGGCAGTTTTATCAAGTATTTATCAAATTACAACGTTCTAACACAAAACTCGAAACTAAAAATTCAATTACGCCAGCAGCCAGCTGTCAATCAAATCTCCGAGAGACTACGTCGCTTTGATCGTTGCGCCCCGATTTGCTGAGTTGACAATTCGGCAAATTTAATTAGATACATATATGTAGCGCGTGTCTTGCAATCGCATGTATTTCCTCATTTGGTATTATTGTATTTTGTTCTTTTAAACTGGACACCTATCATTTTCGATTTATTATACAGTCTAAACGAGATAGACGGTGTCCACTATTCTAACATTGACGTTGGATTTAGGAATGACTTTTTTTTGTTTTTTTTTAAATCGTTTAAATTCTACTAAAATTATACAATGTCCGTAAAGTGGTTTTGCCGCGTGCCTTAACTTACAGACTACTACTGCGCAATTGGCTCTTGTCCAAACGCACCTTAAGCGCGGCGTAGCCCAAATTAGAATAAACTTTTGTCCGGATTTTGACTTGGTAAAAAAAAACCACCAGCCGAATTTTGCGATTATGTAATACTGGTTATAGACCCACGGCAATCTGCCGTGGGCTTTTTTTTACGTTTATGCGATTTCCCACGGCATTTTTTTGCCGTGGACTTGTGACATTATCTCATATTTTCTTAAAGTTATTTGTGCTTGATAAAAGTGACAAAGAGAAGCAACTTGGTTGTTTGAGGAGACAAGAAAAGTTGTCAAGTTAAGTATTTCCTGTTTGTTACTAGTATTACCAAGCATTTTGATAAACTTTTGCGTGTAAATTACTAAAATATCCTTTCTTTAAGGCAATCCTTTCTTTAAGGAGTCTGTGGTTCTACCAATGTGAAAGAACGCGTGTATCATACACAACACACTGCAATGTGCCCGTGTGTTATTAACCCATTGTTTTTTCCATTCACAAGGATAAACATAAATATCCCATCCTACAACACAACAGTGCAGAATGGTGGTGACAGATTGTAGATCATATCTGGTATCCATCTAGTCACTGACTGTCCTTAACCACTGCACTTATACAGAAGGCAACCGACTGTAGGAATGCGATATAACTAGACACTCATGTCTTAAAAATAAGTTATTCTGTCTGCTCTATAAATTTGGCCATGTTTCCCAGCACAGTTATTTAAATAATTAGTTTAATTTTATCATGTCTTAAAAATAACTTATGAAGAAAAACTGGCTGCTCCTCTATAAATTTGCCCCGGTTTCCCAGCACAGTTATTTTATTGTTTTGATGCAGAATCACCCCAGTGTTGACCGACTCCTACCTAGTTCTTCAAGTTGATTACACTAAATAAAATGGCAATTACACTTCTGTACATAATATAAGTTTCAAACACAGTTTCCCTTCTATTAAGAAAAGTATAAAACAATTGGATTAATTTATTTCCACCCTCGTTTGACTTATTCGGCACATTCGAACAACCTGTAAAACACATTAGGAGTATTCTTTATCTTAATTTAATACACAGTATATGTAGGCTACTAATGTAAAGATATGTTTTTTTGAAATTGTTTTATCATGTTTGCCTTGTTTTTTACCTTCAGCCATATCTTTCCATTTTTTGGACATCTGATAAACTTGATTACAAACTTCCAAATCGGCCAATATCTAAACAAATACATAGTGTGTCAAATCAATTTACCTTTTTTTACATATTCATTTTTGGAAAATCTTATTAAATGAGATTAAATTTGGTAAATGTATTCAATTAATACAATAATACACACACCGAATTTTAATAGACACAAGTGGCAACCATGTGTTTGTTCACTACCTTCATATAGGCTATGTATGTATTTATATATGTTCATATATAGTTGCATAAACAAAAATTTTCAATGGGTAAACCTGTAAAAATCTTAATGCCGGTATATATTAAAAATTTTACAACAATAAAACTTACTATTGGGCGCTCCTTGCTTTCAGACAAGTCGTTTGTTTGAAAAAAATTGGTTATTATTAGCGCTTACAAGAAATCTACCACAAGTATTTTTAGGCTGGAACAGAATGCGTTGTATCTGGATGTCCTTCTGTTTAAATTTATTCGTTTTATAGCAGGTTGTAATCGCCTCACACTGTTTTTGTAATTGGAGATCCATTTCTTCGGACAATTATAAAAACATGAGTTAACAGTATACATACACATGGCGGTTATTTTGCTTCTGTCCACAGAACCTAAAATCTAATCTCTGACTATCAAACTATTTTTGATGCACACCATGCAGAGATCATAGTCTGGATACTACATACATGTCACATGACTATGACCTTAGTCTGGCTAAATAGACATATTCAAGGAAAACGTAATCTTATATAAATGGTAGCTGTGGGCAACCTCTAAAATTTAAAACTAACTTCATAGGCTGGATAAATTAACAACATACCTTCGCTTTATTTTGTGACAAACCAGAACTTGCCGCAGCAGCACTAATAAAGAGAATCCTGCATTCCTTGCTCCCAGAAACTTTACAAAACCTTAGATTGCTCTTCTGTTAAATATTTTCTAAAATAAAAATGCTGCTAAATTTTCAGGCTGTGAATCTGCGAAGACCTAGGTATTCTACAAAATTGGTACATGATTACTTAACTTATACGAGCATAAAAGGACAATAGATGTACATGAAACGTATTTGTTTAAAAATGGTTGCTTACGATGTGTAAGGCACACTCATATGAAAATTGGTTGAAGATCCCAGTTGTGTTTTTTCTATATGTATGTATACTATAGGCGCATTAACTTGGCATAGACTAACAACTAGAGTGCAGTTTGTACCTCCGGCACATATTGCTTTACGCCTGTAACTGGACGGACGTGGCTAAAAGTAGCACTGAAATGGGGCTGAACGTGGTGCTGGTATGGGTCGGGTGACAAAAGTGTATGTTTAATGTTGGTAAGAAAAAAGTTTCCAATAATATCGAATAAACAAGCAAAAGACACAATTGTAAGTATGTAAAATACTGCACTGCGATTTATTTACTCGTATTTAAGATTCACAACTTAATCTAATTGTAAATACTGACTACTGCGTTGCATATTTTTTATCTGAATTAGTGTGTGTGCCCTTTACTCTTCTAATTCAGTAACTTGGATTAAAAGTTTGCGCCAGAAATTTAGAGATACGAGACGGATTGGTATCTTTAATAAGTTGGTACAAACCATATACGCACATATGGCTTTCTTTACTCTCAACACCGCAGTGTAAATAAAACAAAGCACTGCTAGTAATGTAGAGAAGAAGCTGCACTTACGCCCACTCCTGCAAAGAGGCTGATGTAGTACATTAATGGACTATTTGTGGCTAAGTAAATATGGATACATACTTTTATATACAGGTGCTAGAAAATCATAAGAGCGAAAACACACGTTCAATAATTGTAAAAAGGTGTGGCACGAAGGAGAAATTACAGTTTGTTGCATACCAAACAAACCTATTTGGATCGGTGGGCAAGGGTTCCGCCTCAGAGTGTGCTCTTTACACAACACTTCTGCAGTTATACTGTTTAATTCTCTGTCTGTGAAGTGCTGGTAGAAATAACAAGTAGTAAGTACACCAAGAAAAACCTTCTTTAAGCTGTGATAATTATGTTCCATTGCTAGGTATAAAGCTGCATGTAGCATGTATGCGGTAACTAGTGTAGCGCTAGCCTATCTGCAGCATAGTTGTAGAATATCCGACCAGGTCTGACTGGAAAGGATACCATGTCGCAATTTTTTAAATGTTTATTTTATAAGATTACTCAAATATATGTCTTTAGGATAAAAATGGCAACAAATTAAAAAAAAAATATTGCTGTGTACCTTTATGCAAAGGAACTGGGGTCATCGATTTCCCATCAATGAAACCTTAAGACAAAGTTGGATATCAGCTATTAAAAGGGTGAGGACTATTCGTGGAGGAAAAAGCTGGAACCAGGCCAATATTCAACTGTGTGCTATGCTCATTTCAAAGAGGACTGACTACCTTTCTTGTAATAAATATGGTAAGTTATTTTGTTTCATTAATGCCAGAATTTCTTATTTCAGGATTAAAGCCACTTGTTAAGCGATTGCGAAACAACAGTGTGCCAAGTGTGTTTGCTTGATCCAAGAAAAATATAGTAACAGATCAAGAGGCAAGACTTAATCACCGCAGTGAAGAACTTCAGGACCAATTACTTTTTGAGTTTAATGATATTGAACTGGGGGCAGAAGCCGTTGTTAAATGCGAAATAGACTGCGAAGCACACCCTGGTATTCCTAGTCCCAAAATAATAGATTCCAACACA
>CH001183.1:150664-167985 GCA_000149265.1 Ciona savignyi | reverse complement strand
CCATGTTAAAATCACCCAGGAGGTAAGTTTGAACATTTAGTTTGTTTTAATATAAGTGTTGAGAGTTTTTAATTGTTGTTTCCTTTCCAAAGTGATGTCCCATCTTCCACCAGATCTTAAATATATATTATATATTATAATAATGTTATTATATAGATTTATTTTATGAATATAGTTATTTAATATTATTATAGTACGAGTTTTTTATATTTAGAAAGTAAATGCTTATTTATTAATTAATATACTAGTACCTCAGAATTCACTTCCGAAACGGTTTTTGCATAAAAAATCGAGTTTGTCATATTTCAAAACATGTACCTCCTGCATACACAAAATGTCAATTTTATTTTGATTAATATAGTTGGCTATAATAATTTGAGCCTTATTTTTGTTACCATTAATATTCAGTGTGCCAATTATAATTTCAGTATTTTTTCCGTTTCCGTGTAAGCCATGATGGACTATAAAAAATGAAATTGACATTCCGTATGTGTTTTGTGTTATCCAAATTTTCTGTTTTTTGCAGGCGAGTCTGTCGCAAAAACTTTCTTCAAACAGTATACGTACGGTTCTCCGTAAGTTTGGAGGGTCGCTCGAGTTCAGTTCGTCTATGGGTAAGTTTGGTGGTGTTTCGTCTGTCGTTTGGTAGTGGGTGTGATTATTTTCGATATATTTTACATGAAGTTCATCTATTTCGAGGAGACTTTTTTCGATGTCGAAGGAGCTGTTAGAAGACGAGGATTCAGAGGTGAGGGTTTCTTGTTTTTGTAACGGAGTGTTGCTGGATGAAGTTGGTGGTTTTTCTATTTCTTGAATTATTGGTTGGCTTTGTTTGGGAGCATTTTGTTGTGAGGAAATTTGTCCAGATTCAATAATTTTTTGGGGGGTCGCTGATTCTCTCTTCTCAGTTTGTTGTGTGGAAATGGGTGTTGATTTATTTTTGGGAGTACGTTGTGGTTTGGGGGTGGAGATGTTCAGTGTGGGGAATTGGTTGGTACTGTGGGTTTGTATTACAGTATTTCCGAATTGTTGCTCTATTTCTAAATTTTGTAGAGCGGCAAATTTATTGGTGGTTGAAATTTCACCAGCAACTACTTCTCGGTATGTTTTTGGTGCATCGTTGTTGTTTCTTGGTGATGTGCTATTTACTCGCTTGTTGAGGTTGGTAGAATTGGGGTTTGGAACGGCAAAATCGAAGAATGGGCCCGTTTGACTTGCACAAATTGCAATATCCTTTCTTCGGGCATCGTGTTTGCACGTGGCCCCCTCTCCTTACAAAATCGACACAAAGGCATGTGTGATCCCCCCGGCTTTGTGATGGTTATCCATTTCCCGCCAAATTTGAGAACTTTATTCATCCGTTTTTTATATTTCGAAAGTTGCGATGAGCACCAAATTCCATGTTGTTTATTTTCCCCCATTTATTTTGTTCCAGGGTATTTTTTAGTTTGATCTCATCGATGTAGTGATATTGTTTCCATGGGTGGAGTGGGAACGTTTTGCTACCACTCGCACTGTGGATCCGGATTCAGGGGTGAATGTTATGACGTTATTTTCATAATAATTTATTAGATTAGTTATAAGGAGGAAAGCAACAAACATCCTTATGTGAGTCTGTGATGACTCCTTCAACCATGTTTTTTATATTTTCCAGGGGAGATCCAGGTTGGAAGAGCTCCATGAAAGTGGACACCGAGATGAACTCGACACCACCAGTAAGCTGAATGATGATAGATCTTCTCGTGTTCTGGTCGATCTCCAGTATCTTGTAGGTTTGTTTATTTTATTGTTTTTTTATGTTGAGATTGTGGTATTTAACCAAAAACACTTGCACAATTTTTTTTTGACGGGGTGGGTGGGTAGGAATTTGAGGACTCAAAATTTTTGGAAAAATCGGCTAGAGAGCTTCGCCGTCCCAGTTTTGGGCGGAAAAGCAGCAAAAATACACAAAACACTCCAATCTAATTATGAAAAAAGCGGGGGTAATTATTATTATATTACAAAAAATTTAGGTGAGTAATGGCAATCACTATTACAAAAAGAAATACGGTAAAAAATAGCAGACACACACAAATCTATCACGGTGAAAAAGGATTGTGAACACAGCAAGCAATAAATAACTATGTTACCTGGTATTGATGATATCTTGCTTGCTTTGGTTATATCCAAAATTAGTAAATCCACTCGTAATAGCTGAACATTCTACTTGGGTAGTAAGATGACCAAAATGAAGACAGCACATTTCCGACACGACGCAGGGGGCCTGGAGGGGGACCCATACCATCATTTGTCGCGTGCGACATACGGACCGGGCCCTTAAGATGCTGTCTTTACCGGACCAGTCTCGTTTGTTGCCAGGGGCCGTCTGGGGATGCACGCCGCGCGTATGGATTGGCGGGACCGTCCTCCCTGATCTTCGACCAGCCTTAAGGCGCGGCTGAACCAGAGATGCCAACGCGCTCGGTCAAGGCCTGCTTCTAAAGGGCGCCGAACTACGACAAGTCCTGTCGTAGGTGTGGCGCGGAGGTGGAGACCCTCCCGCACATGCTGAATCATTGCCCCAAGTCAATGAAATCGATCTTGGAGCGGCGGCATGATTCGGTGCGTGCGGAGGTTCTCGCCGGCATCCCTGGCACATTCGCCAGTGTCGACGTCGACAGGACGTCCCGAGAACATTTCCGATGAGTGTCCCCCTTATATTCCTCAAGAACCCACTTCCATGAAAGTATATAACTAAGCTTTGGTGATGTTGCTGCATTAATTTATAGATTTCGCCTATGCTGGAGGCAATAATTTGGACACATTTTTGCTTCCATGCAGATTTGGCAGAAAAACCCGAATGTCGCAACTCTGTTTATTAAGGGGCACTCGTCCATATCCCGAAGGACCTGGTCAGATAAGATTTGCAGCAGCGGCGGCAAACGAACCTGTCCACTCTTCAAGTATTTTTTTACTCCACTCCAAATGCCTTTCTTTTTTAAAAAAAAATGATTTATTTAATCAATCGTTTTATATTATTTATTATCCACAAAATACACAAACTTAAGGGCCTAATAATTAATTACTTTAAGCAAAACATGGCCGCCTTCCTTCCGGAGCCCTGCACCTCATTTTTTTTCTTTTTTAACGAGAGCTCATTAGATAGAAGAATCTTCCCCAGCAACATTCCTTAGGCTACCACACTCGACAAGTGCCGGAGCTCTCGGCACAATTAGCACTATTTTTATTAATTATTTTTTCAAATGTTTGTCACCCACCCTATTAGGTCCCTCGGGCTTGGGTTAATTTTTCCCGGAAAAAAGCTCCCAATTTTTGGAATAAATTTTTTTCTTTGTTTGACATTTCGGTGGACCCCTCCTCTTCATCGCTTCTCGGCTCACTGAGCCTTAAGATCTACAGGTTCAACTACTACAAGAAGACGAAGAAGATATTAATTACGAAGTCATAATAAGCTGTTCCAAACGATCACCACACAATCTCGCCGCAACAAGAATAATTTTCCGCTGCTCTCCACTCTGCACCGACTCAATCTCGACTGCTCTGTGGAACACCTTTTCACAGAGCGAAGACGAGTGGACGCACTCGATCTATCTCCACTGCGACGACAAAGAGCTGCAGAGCGTCGACCTCGCTTATTCTTATTTCAGCCTACTCCGTCCTGTGGATTCAAAAGAGCCCCATTAACAATCATAAAATCTAAATTATCAAGAACGAAGAGAGAAGCGACCGACTTTTAACCATAACTCTTAGATCTTTTTATTTATTACTGTTTTAAGCCCTAAGCATATTGACTTTTTTAGATTTTATAATTACAAAACTAGATTCAAAGTTAACACCATCAGGCCGCTACAGAGCATTTTATTTTACCAATTTGCTCCCGCTTCTTTTTTCTTTCTCCAGAACATTTACCGGACAACACCCTTGGAAACGAGAGGAATGGCCGGTCACAACATCACAATGTCGGAGGGGAAGCTGCTGGAGGTTGCTGTACGGTATGGTGGTGTGGGGAAAATGTCTCATACGAGTGCCCAGTCTCGACTTGCACCCAAACTTTCTCGCAGGCTAACAATCTAATCAGAC
Source organism: Ciona savignyi (assembly GCA_000149265.1). Classification (NCBI taxonomy): domain Eukaryota; kingdom Metazoa; phylum Chordata; class Ascidiacea; order Phlebobranchia; family Cionidae; genus Ciona; species Ciona savignyi. Next base: position 163,905 of record CH001183.1, on the reverse strand, counting down.
ACATCAATTTATTTGGAAAAACAAAACACCACCCAAACTTTCACGTATTTTTTCACCTGTGAGAAGTGCAAAATCCAAATTCACAGCAACACGAAACACAATATTTTAAATCATTACAAACAGTGTTGTGCAACCGACGGCGGACCCTCTCGTGCGAGACGGGTCGCTACTTCTGCCTGCGAGCAAGCAGGGCTGGGGAACCTGGAGTCGGCACTCCTGCATTTCCAATCCTCCCACCCTGGATTCAATCTACCCCCCAGTCTCAATTTTCAAAATCTCACCCTAATAATTATTTATACCATATCCTTAAAACCAAAAGATCACCATATAAAATTACTCTTCTACAGTGGGCCGCTGACTCCGGGGAAATTGGTATGCCCCATTAAGATCTATCTGTCTCGGGTTCCAGCTGCGCGTCCTTTCCATGACGCGTACAAGCTGAGGAAGCACATGCTGGCTCAACACAACCGAGCCCCCTTGTGTATGAGAGAACATGTGGCACATGCTTGCGACCCGTGGACACCTCGAAAAATATGCGGAAAACGACATCGCACTTCGAAAAAAGTACTGGCAACTCCCTTAATTCTCCTCTCCCTCACCAATACCCCAAAAGACCCTACCTACTAAACCTTGATTTACCATCATCCAACATCGGTTCCCGCGAAGAGGGTTGCTGCGAGCACCCTTGAGCGGGGAGCCGGGTGCGACCAGACCGGGCGAAAGGTTCAGGTTAATAAGAGAGTCCGACGGAGAGTGCTGGGCCCCTCTCTCCTCCGACCGAGCCAGCCACCGATCTCCTTAAAGCAAGATCGAGACGATCAAGAAGGCCCCGGTCCGGTGACATGCGGCCGCAAAGAAAAAGGGTATGTGGGAATGTCTCATACTAGCGCTGATGGCCTATGTGCACAAGTATCGGTCGCGCTAACAATCATTTGAACCACACGACCGTACAATCTCGATGTGCACGTGATATGTCAAAAATGCTTGCAGCCCGTCGACACCTTGCATAATTTGCGGAAGACGGTGGTATCGCACTTCGATACTTGTACTTTTGCTAACGCAAAAAAATAACCATTATCCTGGCTAACATTTAAGGACGAAGTTTGTTGGTTTTATGTTACCCAACAAAACAAAGAAGAATCAAAGATACCAGAAATGTTTTAATCACACGATTTCTTTTGAAACAAAAACACACGGGTTTTCATACTACAGTCCACCTACCTCCCATATATGTAAGATGATATATATTAGCTTTAGTAAACCAATAACATAAATTCGTTCTTGTCGTATCGGTGGCAGAATTAATTAAATTTTTTAATAGATCAATCAGCGGCAATTCAGGTGTCTGTTGCATATCAATCCCAACAACAAATAAAAAAGGCGACTTGACAAAATACTGATAAACTCAACAGACTGTTGTTTATGGTGGCATTCTGTTTAAAGAATAGTCTAATTTCAGTTAACTACTTCTGTTCATATGATTATATATACAATAGGCTGGAAAATCAAAGATTTCCTCTCGAATCGGTTTAAAAATTATAATACTTCTACTTACAAGATCAGAAAGTCTTCCAGAAACAAGTTACTCAGCTCACAAGATAAATAGAAAACTTTACATTTGTTCACATTTTTGTAGTACCAGCAGCATAAACAATATGTTGTATGTATATTAATACGTTACTGTTAATCAGTAATAAATTGAAACAAACTTAAAAGAAAAATTGTGCTCCTGATTAAGCTGACAATTCACCAATAATGCGACCAAAAGTCAATACCACATTCTAAACAAACCAACCTATTAACCCTAGATGAACATATTCATTTAGGTAATATATATGTGTAAAGGGTCTTCATAAAACCATCACGGAATTCAAAATTCGTACTAGTTTCACTTATTAAATTAAATGTCAACATTAGTGTAACAACCGTACTGCGAAAACGTTTTAGTCAAAATGAAAGAATTCGTGATGTTGTGGCATTAAATAAAATCGAGAGAGTTGTTCATGCGGAAAAACTTTTTTTTAAAACCTCTCGTTTTTTTTAACTACACTCTACACAGCGACCACCAGGTTTCTATCATTTTAAAATTTTGTCTCTCATTTTACAAGACAATAACTCGACTTCTACGCGTACTTTGTTTTATTTCCATTTTGTACAGTCGTACGTAACCTTAATCCATTTGAATACTCCAAAAATGACCTAATTGATATGTTATGAGGATAATTTTGATGAATGTAGGAGATAGGTCGGTCGGTTTGGTGTTTTTAATGTTTGGAATAAATTTATTACTAATTGGTTAGTTTGGGCATTTTTGGAGGATTCAAATGGATTAAGGTTCAGATTTCGGTTAGGAAATTTAATGAATGTAGGTGTAGATGTTAAATTTATGATTGGCCGGCCTAGCCTTAACCAGAAATTTAAATAAAGGGCAAAAGGTTTGTAGTTTATATATACGCCTGGATCTCGTGAACTTGCGATGTGGCTGCTTCAGTTGAACGGGTTTTATATTAAGTGAGATAACATATATTTGTTGACGCTTGACATATCGGTAAATTGTTTTTTCTTCTGACATTTCATTTCGTACAAATTGCCTGGAAATCAGACTGCCTGTCTCTGCATAACTGGCGCAACTGAGTAATAATACCTTTTTTATTACATGACAACCAAAATTTAATTTTCCGAAGTGGAGCAATGGCATTAAGTAGACGCAAAGAACTATGGCAATTTTGATACACTAAACGCCGACTGTCATCACCTTATTACGTCATTTACACTTGAAGCAGTTATTTTTCATATACGTCATCATTTGCTTTATAAAACGCGTTGTGCGGTTACTTTAGACACACACAGAGACACAAACAACTTATTAAGAACACAAGTACGAGTGCAGTTTTCTGTTTTTATATTTAATGGAGATGTTCTGCTGCCAGTCGAGTTTAGCTACACACCATGTGTGTACATATGGGGTCGTAACGGAGATTTATGTACAAGTTATAGACGGCAGTGGATCATCCTGAGACATGGTCTCCGACAATTAGAGAGGTGTTGAAAAACATGTGCCCCCACAGAACAATCCAGCAGATGCAACATCTCGTGGGATCATGCCAAGAAAAGTTACTGCACCAGAAGTGGACTTGTGGTTGAATGAATGGTCCACAGTTTTTTTTTTCCGCGGACGCGAGAATGTTCGGCCTGCGTACTCGCCTGTGTTGCAGCCTGTAACGGATCCAGAGCTTCGAAAATTAGTTTTAGAGTTATGCTGTCGTCGCGAGAGTTCCGTCTAGTATTTTCCAGTTGAGAGAGTCGAGCACCTTCAAGATCGCCCCCCAGGGAGCGGCGCTCCTTGACCCGAAGGCTGCACCACAGACAAAACCTGTGGTGGCGGAACCAGTGGGCGGCCCTTCCCAACCAAGGGAAGGAAGACCGTCGCCGCCCACTCCGCCTACGCAGCCTCCAACAACTGGGTCAAAGGTCCGTCCTCCCTGGCCCCTCAGGCCCTATTCTTCGGCCTTAAAGCGCGGCTGAACCAGTTGCCAACGCGCTCGGTCAAGGCCTGCTTCTCAAGGGCGCCGAACGACGACAAGTCCTGTCGTAGGTGTGGCGCGGAAGTAGGTCCTCGCCGGCATCCCTCGCGGCACTTTCGCCAGTGTCGACGTCAACAGGACGTCCCGAGAACATTTCCGGCGAGTGGGCGAAGCTCTGCGTCCCGACATAGTCGCCCGCCGACATGACGAATCCGTCCTGGTCGCAGACGTGACGTGCCCATTCGAGTCCTGCGCGTCGGACCTCACGAGGCCGCGCTAAAGATCGAAAAATACGACCAGCTGTGTGCGAACTTGCGGCAGTTATAACATAAGCCCGTCGAGTCGCACGCACTGGTCGTAGGTTCGTTCCTTTGGTAGCTGGGGCACGAACAACACAACACTGCTCTTGGCTGCCCTCGGAATCCTAGGCGCGGCTCGCTCGAGGTTGGCCAAGCAATTGGTTAACAACCTCAGCGTCGAGGGTAGTACACAACATCTGGCTACGCTGGTCCGGCGGAATCCCAAAGGTCCTGGTCAGAAAAGATCCGCGGCTGTGGCGCCGAACGAGCACCTGCCCATTCTTCTTCTTGTAGGGACTTTTCACTCTCACCCCCCCAATATTGTTCTATATCTATATATATAGCACTGTATATTTTATTCCCCTTATACTTCACGGGATTCTTTTGGAATAACTATATATATATATTTTTGTATCACATCTAAAAAAACAGAGTTTTATAAATTTTGCACTTACTTTAACACAAACAGGATGTGCAGCTCAGGGTGCAACGTTAGACGAGGGGGTTTTACCCTCTTTGGGTGCGCCTTGGCGTTATGGGTCGCTCTGTGCTGCACCGCGCGGCTTGAATAATATGCCGACTCCGATATCCGACTTCCAAAGATCGAGTCCACGCTGGTTGGAAGTTAGTTGTTTATTGTCAAACGTTGTCAATACGAGCATTTACTCAGGAAAACGATTCGCAGCGACCGGCGAGATGCGATTAATAAATAGACAGTCCGTTTTTCTTGCGGCTTGTCAACTCGTTCTTTGTTTAAACCGGCAGATGCGACTTTTTCCTTCAGGAGATCGAAGATGCTCACGAAAAACACGTGATGCGACGCAAAGGATCAAATGCGGAATCGGTATATGCCACACCAGACAACGTAACATCAACACCCACGAGACCAAGAAAATCAGTCGCGGACATAAAAAAAACTTTTCAGCGACCGACCATCCCCCAAAAGGAACAGACAACCATCGTCGTCATCGAACGACTAACACACGCCACATTTGAAAGACCCGAACCGAAACGTGTTAAACACAAAAACCCACTCCCACACCCTCAAATGACAAAACAGTAGAACATATTCCATATAACACATGATGAAGCATTAAAAATCAGACGCATCGTGCATATAGCTTCCCGCGGTTACCGTATATATAAACTATACCTTAAGTTGAAGCATGTATTTATAAGGGCAACAACATATCCAAAGGAATAATTGGCGAATACTTTATAAATGTCCATTTCGATAAGAAAACCGCAGGCCTTCCTTCCCCCGTCCTGCGTCGAAGCTGTCGACCCAGGCCCCCCACGACACCCTCAAATCCTTTTTTTTAAGAAGCGATTCTTCCCCCGATCTTCCTTGGCGATCTCCGCGTTTGGATACGTCCGGCACGATACCATGTTTGAGGTTCTCGAGTACTTTGAAGCCCCGACGTACCTCTCGTTGAAGCGATCCGGGACGTCTACTCCGGAACCTCGTGCCGAATTAGAACCTCGGCCGGGACTACGGAGGAGATACCCTGCCGTCGTGGGGTCCGGCAGTGTTGTCCCCTGTCCGAAATGGGAGTCCTAATCGTTGGGCTGAGTGCAGGGAACGATGGCTACCGAATGGCCTTTGCTGCGGCAAGCTCATTCAGGAGGTCCTGGCATACGCTGACGATCTGCTGGTAGTAGTGACGAAAGACCGTGACCAGATGTTGCGTCAGCTTGCGGTGTGTGAGCGCTTTGGTCGTTGTTGGGCCGGCCTGCGATTTAACCAGGCGAAGTGCGGATTGATCGACTGGAAGGTGTTGCGTGGCGGAAAAAGGGTTTCCCTGGGCGGTGATCCACTCCTCTTAGACGGAGTTAGGGCCCGACGAACACTACAAGTACATGTGCGCCATGACTGGCGTCAGGCATGTCCCCCCACGAATTCCCAGCTGGTCTCCCACTTCACGGCCAGGCTCCAGCGGCTGTTTAAGTCGTTTCTCACACCGCATCAAAAGCTGATTGCCCTGAAGCGCTTTCTCCTTCCTACCCAGTCTCAGTTTCCATCTTAGAGTCCGACCTCTTGCGCAGTCGGATCTCTGATCGCGCTTGATCGACGTGTGCGCGAGTGTCTGAGGGTGGCGTTTCGCTTGACCAAGCCCTCCCTCCCTCCTGTCAGGCGGTGTTTCACACCCCGCAGGATTTGGGGGGTCTGGGCGTACCGTCTCTTGTTGACGAGAGTCACAGTTAGGTGTCTCGTGGAGCGATGACCTCCTTGCTGGGTGGTTCCACCGTCAGGTTCGGTAATGTCCGACGGTCGCCCAGGGGTTCAAGATGTTGACGTCACCGGATCCACTCATGGCAGCGATCTCCGCCGGGCGTGTGAAGATCTATGCGGCTAAGTTCGGTCGTCTCGACGATGTGTGGCCTTTGGACCGGGCGTGTTTTCTATCCGGTGAACCGGTTAACGGAACTGTCACTCGAAAGTCTGGCATAAACCTGCCTTCGGACTTGTGGACTCGGATCCGCATCTCCAGTCGACAGTTAGGTGCCTCGTGGAGCGAGGACCTCCTTGGGGGTTCTACCGTCAGGTTCGGTAATGAGGCCGGAGTCGTCGGAAACTCGTCCAGTGTCTCCACGTGCACTGCCAGCGCGCGTGGCGACAGCGGTGGGAGTCTCACCCTAACCAGGGTAAGACGACCTCCGCGCACATGGCGTACATGGCGTACTCTGCCGCCAGTGCCTGGGTCAAGCGACCTTCGTCGATAGATTTTTCAGCGTATTTATTTGCGCTGAGAGCACGCTTGAACCTCGTTCCGACAAGGAAGGCACTTACTTGCTCTTTACAGCAGGGGTCAGCACATTTCTACATCGTGCCGCTGTTGTGGGGCTGAATCTGAGACTCTCCCGCACGTGCTGAATCGGTGCCCGAGCTCGATGAACTTGATGACGGAGCGGCACGATTCGGTACTGCGGGAGATCCTTAGACATGTTGATCGGACCCGCTTCCCCGTGATCTCGATCGATCGGACGGTGCCAGAACACATGGCGGCCACTGGCGAGGCTCTGAGGCCCGACATCGTAGCTCGTCAGGCCGACGGCTCAGTCGTGGTCGCCGACGTGGCCTGCCCGTTCGATTTGAAAGAGAACCTTGATGAGGAGGCGGTGAAACGGAAATTAACAAAGTACGACGAACTGTGTTGTAACATCGGTTCCTCCACCGGGAAACCGGTGGAGTGCCACCCACTAGTCGTGGGCTCCTTGTGGAGCCTCTCGGAGAGTTTCGCCACCTCTCTCCAGGCTTTGGGTATAAACCGGTTTGATCCGCTCTAGGCTAGTCAAGAAATTGGCTACGCTATCCATCGAGGGGAGCCAGAAGATCTGGCGCTCATGGGGTGCCGCAGCCCGGGCAGCGTCGGCGAGGTCAGGAACCGCTCTCCACCCGTTCTTGACTGACGGTTTCCTTCTGGTGTCGACACCCCCCAGAGATAAGACGACGCATCAACCTCAGTGTTCCTCCAAAGCCGGTCTGGAAAGGCGTTCCAGATAAAATTGGGAGGGTCAAGAAGCCTTCAAAATGAACTGCACGAATGCACGACACGGGCGGGGACGGAATTACCATCAACAGATCACAGCCTCCACTATCATCGATCACAGCAGTGTGGATTTATTGAAGTGCCCCCATTAAATGCACGAGTCCCCGCCCGAACACAAAATAACAATATACGCGCAAAAGCAAATGAAAAAGCTCACGCAAAAGCGCAACCACAAATGCGCCACACTTCATCCACCACTAGACCCTTCCAAAGCATGATCTTTTTATGCGGCTGGCTTTTACTTTAAAAAAAATATGCCTAAATTTTAAAGAATGGCACGACTATTTTTATACTCACCCACAGAATTTTATAAATATTTTTGTATTCCACACACAGATTTTATACCTATTTTTATATATATTTTTATATTTTCACACACAGATTTTATAACTATTTTTATATATATTTTTATAAATATTTTTATATTTTTTTCCCGCCAGCCGCCAACTTTTTGCCTTTCCAGACCGGTTTAGACGCCATGCTTTTACATTATAACAATTGAATTAAGTCGCGGAGGTGCGCTGAAGTTGCTTTGTATCGTCTTTTTACCCACATATTGTACCATTGTTAACTTTGTATAATAAATACCCTTTAAAATAGTACCCGTAGGCCCCCACCCTCCGTGAACGACTGACGACATGAACCCGTCCTCTTCCGCCCCGCTGTTGAGCATCGGTGACGGTCCGGCCATCGTGCGGACGGCTTGGTTAAGGATAAAACAGACGCCGTCCGCGCCACTGAGTAGCAATATATTTTTAAAAAAAATTTAACCACGAAGTCCCCTATAAAATTAACACTTCCCGGTCGGCCCTTGTAAACCAATTCTGTTCAGAGCTACTCAGTTTTAAATTCCATCCATCCTTTTCCCCGACCCTAGTCCTGGTCGGACTGTCTCACGACCCCTGGCAAAATTACACCCTGCAGAAAGTCGATCAACTCCTTCCTCCCGTTGAGGACGAGGCCTGGTCACCCCAATCCCATCCGACCAGGCCATACCCCTCCCTCCCTGATGTTTTTTTCAACAAAATTTCAGATTGCTCGACCATAAAGCGATTGAAAACCCTGCAAAAAGTTGAAAATTTTAGAAATAAAAAAATGTTTTTCTTCCTTTGATCTTTCGGGGGACCCCCCCCTTTTCATCGCTTCTCGGCTTTTTTGAACTAACATAAATTAATTACATCACCTCCACAGCAGACGAACGAAGAAAGAAGACCCAACGAAATAAGAATAAGCAGTTTTCAAGAATAAGCAGACGAACTACACTCCACCAACGACGCTCTGCAGCTGCACCACCACCATCTCGCCGCAACAAGAAGATTTTCCCGCTGTTCTCCACCGACAACACCTGCATCTCGCCGGGTTGGAGTTTTTCGTTTCCGCTTGCCGTACCGGATGCCGTACCGTACTCAGCATGGTGCCAGCACCATGCTGTGCTCACAGGGCAGATTGCTCGACCACAAAACGATTGAAAACCTTGCAAAAAGTTGAAATTTTTGAAATAATTTTTTTTTCCGTCCTCTGATCTTCCGGAGGACCCCTCCTCTTCATCGCTTCTCGGCTGTTTAGAGCAAAGATCCACAGATTCAACTACTACAAGAAGACGCAGAAGAAGAACTTACGAAGTCAGAATAAGCTGTTTAAAGAGAAGCAGACGAACACCACTCCACCAACGACGTTCTGCAGCTGCACCACCACCATCTCGCCGCAACAAGAAGAATTTTCCGCTGCTCTCCACTCTGCTCCAACACCACCTCTCCTGCTCTGTGGACTGCTGCCTTGCTGCTGGACCAACCTCTACTCGAAGAAATCTTGAAACCCAGCAGCATGGTACGTGCCAACACCTTATTAATTATTGCGCATTCTGCCATAATATGATTAATATTGTCCGTGGGTAATTTGCAGAATTTGCACTTTGTGATTTTGTATGGTTTTTAATCCAGTCGCCTGGGAAATAGGCTTGAGCAATTTTAAAACTAAGATCTCCATCTATATTATTACAAAAGGTTTTTATTGCCTTTGTTTTTAATGTAATTTGTTGCCATGATATTGGGTAGTTGTTTACGTTTATTAATTTCGATTGCATAATCAAATATGTAAAAGTAAAGTAACTCTTAGTAAGGAATAATACAAATAATATTATAGCATCAAAACTCGTGTAAACATATTGAAAATCGAAATAACCCATTTTGACGCAAGAAAACGAATATATCTGGAAAAACAAAGAATTCAACCGATAAACGCTATGGGAAGTGAATACCAAAATTAAAAAAATTATCCATACCATAACCACGCCAATCAATTGGGCAAAGAAATTATACGAGAAAAATTTAACTTACGGGAATTACCCTACTCAGATTATGGGAATTACCCAAAAACCCCTCAACGAAACCTTTTACCCCCTTTTTTATTTTTCCTTTAAAATAGTTGGAAAATACTTAAAGTAAGTACCTAACCTGTTAAAAATTATTTGTGCTTAAAATTCTATTAAAACGTGAAAACATGTGTACAGATAGATACCCACTGTTAATACCGCCCAAATTGGTGTACCCAAGTAATATTATCGCGGAATTAATATAAAAAAAGATCAGTGCAAATATATAAAAATTTCCCAAAAAACTAAAATAAAAAATGGGAAAAAAGCGATGGTTAAAGTCTCCCTAGAATAGAGTAATACCTAGCGGCAGTCCGACTATAACCCGAGCACAAGACAGTCACCGCAGACAGAAGAGTGTACCCCCCTCTAGGTTAGGTGTTATTACACAGCATTCATAACACTAAAAAAACACATTGATTACAGTCATACTCTTAAAATTGAAACCGGATTTTTTTAACCCTTTCTATAAATTTCCTGGTCAAACTAGGCCAATCACAAATTTAATAACATCCACTCTCCTCAAATCCCTACCCCAAAAGTTAATCACAAATTTCTAATCCATTTGAATCCGGCCAGTTTAACCAACCAATTAGTTATTATTAAATAAACTCAGACAAGTGTTTTGGAGTTATTTTTCAAATTAAATATCAGTTATTCTTTTCTTCATTTTGACAAAAGTAAACCAAATTAATCAATTTTAAAACCTACCTCCCTCTTAAATCATAATAAATTCTCACTCAAATCTTTACAAATATCATTCTTTAAATCAATAAGGCAAGTCCACAGTTCAACTGTTTTCTGGGAGGTAGGCCATCACCTATTATATTCAAATTCATAAAGTTTAGTAATTGTGTGTGTGTTTTTATACAGTTCTTATACATTTTATATACGTTTATATTAAAGTTATAAAGAAGTAAATAGTGATAAAGGTTTTAAATAGTTAAATAACAATATAAAATCAGGGTTAGGCGCCGCATTGCGATTTTTTGACAATTTTTGAAAAGGATAGTAATTTTACCCAAATAATAAATGATAACGGCGCTCATAAACCACGTAGCACCACGTTCACCAGCACTGCCAGTCGGTCTTCTTCTCCTCTGTGTTGTTTTTCAGGTACCACTGGAGTGCAGAGGGCGTCTTCGTCGGAGTTCCCTGCGTTGGGGGATGTTCATCCCGTGGTGAGTGCCGTTTATCATGGTCTGGGGAACCTGTCCTACGAATGCCCACATCGTGATTGCCCAAGCATACACCAAACAGTGAACGCATTATTAATACATAACCTAAATAATCAACACCCTCAACCAATTGGCACAACAACATTGAAACAAATCGCGAGTCACTAATTGCTAATTCAAAACAACAGACCACACACTGGATACAATACACACACACACCACAACACGTGCAAGGCTTGAGACCTCCGGAACGCGTTCGGCAGCGTCGACCACAACATCATAGTCGAGGCGTCGTCTCGCTTCGGCGCAGGCCTCGTGGAGATGGTATCGGATATACCATTCGACCAGGCCTTGTACCCCTTCCTGGTGTTCAATTAAATTTAACGTCAGATATTTAAAATATATATATTTATCAGAGATTGGATTTTTTTTGCGTGTGTGACGAGGGAGGGCGTGCCACCCTGTAGACCAGTGACAGAACACGCTATACCGCACTAGAAGTGCTCGCAAATTTTACCGTTTTAAACCGCAGTGGTGTTGCGTGGTTGATGCAAATAAAGTACATACATACATATTATATCGGCTCTTTTTTACTAATAACATCAATTGTAGTATTTGAAAATTCTCCAAAAAACATAAAAAATGCCTAAGCGACAGGCACTTTAAAGCTATAGCGGCAGTCACTGCAGCAAGAGCCGCACGGCCTAACGTTTTAAAGATAATTTTATCTGTTAAAATAAATACAGCAGCGTACCAGCTATTTAATTAATTTTAATTTACAAGTCCATTGACCGCAATGTGTGTTGACCGAAAATAAGCCGATTCCCGCTGTTCGTAAGGAGAAACGAACAATATCAGCCGGCATAGGCTCAATTACATCGGCAATAAAGCCATGCAATGGAAATAGGGAATACAATGATTCCTGCTATCCGAGTTACGAACAAATATTTTCTATACAGTACGAGACTCAATTATGTTTAAATGACAGAACAATTTGCCCTAGTTCAAACAGATTTGCCAGCTTATTTCAAAGCAAATCTTGACTAAAAAAACGTAAACATCAGTTTTGTCGTGGAGAATCGGTAATAATATGTTGTGTGAAATGTGACATTAAAATATGTTCATTGAAGAAATGCATTATATCAGGCTACAATTTTTAATGGTTCCTCCGGTAAAAAAGTTAAAGCAGAGCAAACTGGCATTTTCGGTGCGTAACAAGTCTTTTGCCTCTTTGAGATCGGGTATATCGCAAGTAGAAACAGATGTTGGCTCCGAATATGTTTCGGTTTTACCACCAACCTCGCCGGAATCCGTTTCTTCCTCCTAGCAAAGTTTTTGGTAAGCCATGGTCCAACTTTCAACAAAATTGGATTGTAATTACATGTTCAATTTGTACATGGGCAATGGGCTATACACAATGAAATGGTCTTGCCTAAACATTGACCTCAGGTGCAGCAAGTGTTCAATGGCCATCGCTGTGTCTGACCTCTTGCATACAGCGAGAGATCGTTGGGACTTTTGGGAAATGCAAAGGCCTCCTTTATTCTGGACCGGTCCTTTATACCATTTTTTAAATAAATATTAGGTTTAGAAAAGGGCTTTCAGAAGGCCGAAAATTAACGCACTAAAAGTGTTGGGTTATTATTGCTTTATTCTTTACCAGCTGTGGTGATGCTGTAGAAGTGCTGACCCCACCTTTTTCCGCCTTCAGCGTGTAACACTTACAGGTAACCGCACTTATTTTTCAGCCCGGGCCACCGAGTGCTCCCAAAATGACCAACCAACCATGTATTCCTTTTATATATTTTCATAGATATATTTGATGGGCCAAACGACCCGCTTCGACGCTAAGCGCTGCAGAGCGGTAAATAAAGATTTCACGTCGCCCTAACAATCCAACTCCGAACGGACGACCGATGACCATCAAGAAACCGGCCGAACTCTTCAGTTTAGTTTACACAGTTCGCAGCAGGAGGCCGTGATTTTAGTAATACCATGTGTATTGTCTATGATTTTAATTGCGCATCGACTGATCAATTGTGCAAGTGCTGAAGTAAAGGAAGGAGAAGCCATAGCAAATTCTGATTACTGTGGCCGATTATCTTCATAGATAGCGACAGCAAATAATTATGCAAATGTGGGGAGACTTGAATTTTCGACTTCATGTGATCACCAAGGATTTGTAAACAACAACCATCCCAAAATTGGTTTGTTCTTCAACAATATTCTATATATAATTAATTGTATTAACAAAGATGAACAATATCTCCAACCAAAAACGGCACAAAGTTATATGTAGGTCTTTTTAAAAAGATAAG
>CH001183.1:137998-150333 GCA_000149265.1 Ciona savignyi | reverse complement strand
TTGCTTTTATTCCATCTTCATCGTTGCCGCACCCGGTTTAATGAAAACCGCAGTTTATTATTTGTACAACACGGATGGAACGACGACCGAAAAGAAATACCTTCTTCATATCCCAATTCCGCAAATCGCTTTGAACTTTCCGAGCTTCAGCAACAAAAAACAACCAGCTTCAACAATAGAAAAAAATAAATAAGAATAAAAAATATTGTTTATCGTCGTGAAATTATGACTATATCTTCAATTATCAGTCGCTGGGTCATGTTTATGTGGATGGCACATCGAGTCAGTCAGACAACAACGAACAAAGACTGAAAAAATATAACAGGAAAGTTTTCCGCTAAACACTTGAGTACTTTTATATTCTCTGGTATTAACAATTAATTTATTTAAAAACTCTTAAAAGATTAATTGCCGTTAATGAAATACAAGCAAAGGAAAAGCCTTTTAAATGAATTTGTTCAATTATTTAAAGAATTTGAACTTGATGAGAACCGAAAACGTTTGGCCAAATGGCTGGTGCAATTAACTGTTGAACAACTTCAGCCATTTAAAACGCGTGCCGAGAGATGAACCCTCCAGCAAAACTCAATGGAAGATTTAAGTTATTAATGCGAGGTGTCTTTTACGGAGACTCGCTATGACGTCATCACACTACACCACGACACGAACTCGTTTTGCACGAATTTCATCTGAGTAATGGCCATTTCAGACGCTTGGGTGCTGTGATCTGTTACGTGACGTCACCGGTTTACATAGAATCACAACTCCGCCACAAACTTGTTTACGCGAATTCATCTCGGCATTCGCCGTACCAGGCGATGCAATGATGCTGACGTACCACGATGTCCATTGTTTGAAATGACCTCGCATGAAGGCAGGACATCATCAGAATCCCAGGGCATCTCATGTAATTTTAGCAGAAGAAATTTGCAGGAATCTGTCGCTTCGTACGCCATGGACAGGTGGAGAAGTTCCTTCACTGCTCAGGTCAAGTGACATGAAGAAGGCGTCATCTTATAATCAATACTGAAAGATTTCGCCAGACTTTCTCGTGGACATCGCAGGCGTGCTTATAAAACTGGCGTATTTGGCTGTGTGGAGAGAGTGGAAAACGACTAAAAGAGTAAACTGACTCTTAATTGCTACCTGCTGTCAAAGCGATTAGCATTATCGGACTCTGTTTTCGAACCGTCGAATTACGCTATTTCTCGCGATTGACTTTGCAAATATTACTGCTTGTGAATCGTTTGCACGTTGATAAAGAATTAAAAGGCACTACTAACCCGCAATCGAGTGGACTCAGTTATTTTAGTAGGATAGCAGGAATTCTAGAGTATAGGATTTAGGGGTCTGATTACCCAAACTGAATAGCTGTGTAATTAATTAGGTTCTGTGCAGCGTACGGCTAGAGCCGCATCTTTATAAAATGACCATTTATTTCCTCCAATTTGAATATAAAACTTGACATAAATTAAAAAAACTTACCTCAGCGTAACAACCGTTCCCCTCAAGCGTCAAGTCAAAATGAAATAATCAATCGGGTAAAAGCTGTCGCATTGTTGTTCATGCGGAACAATTTTCTTTTTTTCCTGGCGTTTGACCAATCAGCATGGGACTCTGCTTGGAAGTCGGCTTCTTCTCATTTTTGTTTCTTTCTAAATGACGTCATTTTGTAGTCACGCTTAAGCAACACTTAAAAAATATAGTTCTGAATAAAGTTTGATGGACGAAAATTGGTAAGGACGCTAAGAAAATAAGAGGTGGCTTGCACGCTGTGGAGAGATGCCTGCGAAAGGTGTCTCTTGCAGCAACCACATACTAGGGAAACCTCCCCCAGTGGATAAATTTCCAAATTGCACGAGGGGATCGGCCTAAGGCCACCAACTCGCACTAAGTGCACAATTTTGCTTTTTTGGCTTAACAACCCCCCCCCAAAAAAAAAATCACGCTTTCGCTCGTAAGTCCTTCTCGAGCTATTCTGAGCTCCCTCTCTTTACGTGTTCTTCATACCACTCTTAAGCGAGCTGCTAGTCTAAGAGAAAATAAATTGTACCATTGTATTGGTCTAACAATAAATGGCAGTTTTTTTTTGCATCGCGGTCACAACGCAGTACAAAACGAAGGCAAAACGTGCGTAAAAGACCATTAGACTTGACAGATACTGAGCTTATAGCTGAATATCGCTTGGACAAAGCAGCAATCTTACATTTGTGTCATATACTGCGAGATGATTTTCAGCAAAAGGGCACTAATAAAAGATGTTTAACTGTCCAAGAACAAGTATTAATATCCCTCAAGCTGATGGCCTTAGAAAGCTTCCAAAACTCGACCAAAGATAAGTTTAATGGTGCACAGTCAACAGTAAGCAAAGTTTTCACCTGTTTTTGGATAGCCTCATTTCAAAAAAGAGTTGTTTCATTTATATGCCGGCAAGAAATTTGATAGTGCCAGCAAAGCAGCAATTTTACTTAATCAGTTTCCTGGGGTGATTGGTGCTGTAGATGGCACCCATGTATCGTTAATAGCTCCAAAAGTGGAAGCATCTCTATGTAAAACGAAAAGGCTTTCCTTCAATCAATATTCAGGTATAGTACCGGTAGCAATGTGTGTATATAAAGTATATTATATATTTGTTTGAAGCCATTAAGTATATATCGCGAGTTGGTGGGAAAACATGGTATCCCGCGTTGCACATAAATAGGTGCAAATCTAAAAAACGATTTCTCCGCAATGCGTAATGGCTCATTTGATCAAGGAAACCCTATAATTTAGGCCTATTCTCTGTAATTTTCGTGGAGAAAGTTTCTTTTTCAAGGCTTCCCCTCTTATTTCTATCGATTTTACACGAATTTACACGTGACTAACTCAGCCAATAGGAGTCGTATTAACTTGCGGAGAAGCTCTTTTTGTCAAGCAAGTCTTTCTTTACATTCTCTGTAAATTTTGTCCCGTTGAGATAAGAGGGAGAGCGTTGGTGACGTTTTCTCTACAGACGGTAAGCGTCGTGTTCACCAAAGCATGAACCCAGCTGGGCGTGCTGAGCGCACGATAAAGAAAAAGGCGGCGAGACTAGTTGGGTGTGCAGTGCTTTGATGAATATCATACACTTCGAGAATATTGGAAATGGTATTTGTGTTTGTTTGCTATTGTATGCCCTTTTTACACTTCCTTTACTGTTCTTTTTTATACTTTTCACTGTTTTAGTTCTACAAAACTTCAATGCGTTTTGGTTTATTTTTTCATAATATAGTTAGAATAAAGGGAAATTTTAATTAGGAATAGTAAAAAAACTACTAAAGATAAAAAATACAGTTCAAATTTAGTACAAAAACTATTAGACAGTCTACATTCCAATTTTCATATCATTTGGGCATACCAATAATTGGTGAGTATTTCGTTTGTCAGTGCACCTCAAATATTTCAAAGTCGAGCAGAATTTTCTTTACATATAAAGTGGTGTTCACTAAAATTTACATAATATATTTTTTATTGGAGGTAGATTCTAGGTGTGTGGCTTGTGTAAAAGAGGGGTAAATTATCTTTTCAACCATACTAAATATTAAATCATAACATAAACTTTTGAAAAACTGTGCTAATTTGAAAATGACTAAAAATTGTAAAAAACACTGCGGGACAGCATGTTTGAATTAATGCATTTAGCCGGGAGTGAAAGTCTTTTTTGCCTTTCAAGTTTACCGACTCTCACGTTTTATTACTTTGTACGTAATTATCACCTTGTATGGCCATTTGTACTTCCTCTGGTTTAAATCATTAACATAGTTTTTCTACCTAATTCCCCACAGTTAGTCAGTCAAACGTGCTCATGTGAAACGTCTCGCACCTCGTAAATTCCCTATATATCTGGAAATTTGAATAACCTACAATAACGTACTTGAGATAACCTACGTCATGCTAAATGACGTACTAAGTAACTTGAGTCGCGAATAAACTGTGTTTTGAATGAGACGCAGAATACAACTAAACTGAATCAAGAGTTAGTTTTAGAGTTTATGATTAAGACTTTAAAATCGTGGCTACCATAATATTTGGTAGGCGTCCTGTGGAGAGTAAACGTATAGACTTTCCACTGCGCCGCTAGCAAGGCAGCCGGCTGAATCAACAAGTTCAGCCAACTTCAAGCAATCAACCTCTCGAAAAGCGCGAGCCCACAGTCTAAAGTTTAGACTCTAAACAAAATATCAACAATGGTGATTGGTTACAAACGAACATTTAAAACAGCTGATTAAATAGGACTTTAATGATGTTTTACATTTTCAAAAGACGATATAAAAATGCAATGTGGTGGGGGTTTTAAACAATATATATTATATATCGGCATCATAGTAAGAAAAGATTTGGTTCTTTCTCTTGGCATGCATAAAACCAGATATGTGAAGCTGGTGGCGAAGATAAAAGGTAAATGCAGATGGTTCCAGAGGGATGTTGGCGGGAGCAGGGTGTAAAGGGATACAAATACTGCTCCTTTTGACATTCTGGCATTATTAACAATTGTTCTGCAACACTGGATTTGACACATCGTAGTTTTGTTTGCCAAACTGCGAAAGGATTTTTCCGCACATCTAATAGACTAATTAAAAAAAGTGATCTTGTACGGGTAGGTGTGAGTGAGATATTGCCATCTTTTCCATTTCAAGGTTTTCCATGGTCCAATCATACATACAACATTTTATCAATTGTATGAGGCAAACAGTTTTTTTGTTTTCTCCATGATGAGCGATCTTTAATTAATCTACAAAATTGCAATTGATATGTGTGTATTTCCATCTACATCAACCCAACAACTTTAACGGAAATTCCTTGTCCCAGTTTTATGATTCTTTCCGCAATGATAGGAAAAGCATTTTTACCCTATGGGAACATTTGTTCATTTTTTTTCTCGATTTAAAAACAAAGTTTTGTCCAAATTTCACTGTTGTATGCATGCTTCTTAGTTCCCAGTCACGAAGTATCTTCGAACTATCTATGGCCGGTTATCAGGATCGACCGGCATATGTTTGATTTATATAACCTATGGCCGTACAAACATAATCCAACCGTATATGTATGTGTTATGTTCGTATATTCTATGGCTGGCCATGCTCTGGTGTTACATATATGGCCCACTCGCGATAATCCTTAGAAAAAAAACATAGCCTATTTTTTTGTCTGTGGCGTTTGAACGATTTAGCCACATATGGCCGAGCTGACATAAACCAGCTGAAACCCATACGTTGCTGTCTTGTTGGCAGGATTACAGAACCAAAGAAGCCTTCTGTTTTAAATTTAAATTTTTATTCTGTGTTGGAAAATAATTTATTATTTTGGAAAATTTATTTATTATTTTTCCACTTTTTATGGCTTCAGTCCTACAGCAACCAGTCCGCCGTACTTAACACGTAATCAAAAGAGTAGAACAATTTGTTTAAATATGTGTTATTTTTGTATAACAGTTATTTAAGCAAATAAGTGAACATTTTATATGAACATTTTATATGTTGTTTTAGAAATATAATATTTTGTTTTATAAATTCTTATTGAGCAACACTTTTTCCCGCGCATAAATGTGTCGTTCGCTCTTGATTGTGTCGTATTGCACCACGTGATCTGTTTCTTTCCGCCTTCAAATTTGCGATATGAAGTAGTAGCGTGTGGTGTGTAACTGTTTAAAGTCATGGCAACGTTTATTTAAGTTTTCTTGTCCAAAGAGATGCATCTACATGATTTGAAGATACCAGGTACGAAATTAGAACTACAATGTTACTACTAAAAGCGGAAATAATGAGATACGGGCGCTACTGAAAAATCCATCGCAATCCTTGATACCAGATGTGGTTGATTAACAGCTAATCATTAGCCTAGCGAAAGTGATTAATAAAAAAGTGTGTACTTTCAAATTTCCACTTTTTAGTTAGTAATCTAGTGCTTGTACTGCCCACTTATTTGCTAGCTAAGCTGATCGTTTGTACTTTATACCCTAATCCTGTAGATTAATTGGGCTTTAGGGTTAGGATGTCAGGATCTATAAGTTAAGAAGTTTAAATTATCTAACAAACAATACCTAATCCGCTCCTTTGATAAACTGCCAATTCTACAATCAATAATTTGGAATACAGAAAAAGTTATTGTTATTTTGTTAGTTTTCTTTTGTTTAAAATTAAATAGTAAAAAGTAAATTTATGTTTACAGAGCCATGCTGGTCTAGCAAATGCAATTGAGATGGAGTAACTTAGGTCAACTATTCGAGAGTTTATCAAAAGAGTGCCAAGTACGCAGATATCACAAGTGGCATAAAGAAAGTGCTTAATGGTGTATGTGACTGAAAGGAAGGCAGGGCTGGAAGACCCGCTTTGTCTAAGACAACACCAGTCAAACACAAGTCACAAGATCATACATAGCCAACTGGATGCTTCAATTGCGACCTTATTCTTGTGACTAAAAACTTTTTTGCATCGTAAATAAAATAGTTAACAAAAAACAAGCTAATTCTTACTTAAACGTAGCTAGGAACCATATGTGGACAATATAAGAACCATAGGTAAAAGGCAGCAATGGCCCCTGCACTGGCCGTTGTAACATTTCGGTTAAGGACCATACGTGGACAATATAAGAACCATAGGTAATAGGCAGCAATGGCCCCTGCACTGGCCGTTGTAACATTTCGGTTAAGAACCATACGTGGACAGTATAAGAACCGTAGATAATATCAGCAATGGCCCGTGCATTGGCCGTTGTAACATTTCGGGTAATGTCGGCCAAACATATATCTACCGGGTACCCTGACAAAAACTTGATCAGGCCAAGACTGATTCGTAGATAACACATATATGCGCCATAGATAATTTCGTAACTGGGTTATCATCACCACTGTCGTAGAGTCAGGGGTGATTTGCCAAAACAGCGTCTACGGCGTAATTTGTTAGGTCTTAATTATATTTTATGTATTAAGCAAACGCCTCTACTTCAAACCCTTTCCCTATTAAAACGGATATTACGGTATGTGACATTTGTGCGCACTTCGCTTTAGGTAGGCAGATGTCAGGACGAGTTCGAAAAGAAATGGCCTCGCACGAAAATTTGCGCTGTAGGTCTGGAGAAACGCATACGGCAGCCAAATGCATTTTTTGTAAAGAGGTTCATTCATGAACCGTTTACAAATTTTAATCAATTAACCAGCTCAGTATTAACATTTATTAAATTGCAGTTCTAGAATATACCGTATTACGGTATGTCCATTACGGTATTCATTACGTATCCAGAAAAAAATTAGATTAAAACTAAATTGTTTTGAATTATGACAGGCCTACACGTGACGAATGCATGTCAAGTATTGTGGACTTTGGCCTTAGTGGCCTCATTTGACTACATATATTAATTCAACAAAGTAAATAAATAACGACTATTGCTACGTTCTAATACTGGAGGTTATTATTTATCAGCACGGTAACTATGGTTACAATACAGTTAATGCGCCAGATTTTAATAAATCGGTATCTGTAATATAATGAAGAGACAGCACGATAAGCAAACTTCCTTGCAAAGTAAATTTCGAAGGACAGTCCATCAGTAAGCCGAAGAACCTACACCCCTAGTGAAACACAGTCCGAGGTAGAGCCCACGTTTAGTTTACGGGACCAGAAGATTGTATAACTGGGTGCAGTATGTACCCGAAAATAATGTAATGGTATGTCGAGTTCGACCAGGAATACGAAATGTTTTGGAGGGTCAAGGAAAGGCTTGGATCGATGACTTTAATGCATGGCGTCGAGGCTTGTCTGCCATTAAAAAGCACGTTGAAAGTAGCCACCACGCCGAGTGTGTGTCAGTAAAGTTGGCTGCTAAGGGCCATGACCAAATGATGGAAGTTGTTGGCAGAAACATAAGAAAATCGAAAGAGGATAATAGAAGGGGCCTTAAAGCAGTTTTTTGCACTTGGCTAGACAAGACCAGGCTTTGTGGAGCCACTCAGAAGCTAATTCGAATTTTAGTCAGACTCTTGAGTTTTTGTTCACGCTATGGCGACAAATTAAATAAAGCGTGGATAGAGAGACCGAAACAGTTTAAGTGGTTTGTACCGAAAATCCAAAATAAAATACTAAAACAGTGTTCAAATGAGGTCATTAAAAATAATAAACCCACGAAGCAAAATGAATGGTTTGAGTATGTATTAATTATTTCCGACGTAACAGCAGATATTACACGGAAAGAACAACTGTCGATCTGCATTCGTTACGAGGATTCCTCCTTTGCCCTTTGAAGAGACGTCAGCTCTCAAAATATTCAAGACAATAAAACAAGCGCTAGTGTGTGTCCTCAAATATCGACATAAGTTTGTGTAGGGGTCAGTCGTACGATGGTGCGGCGAATATGCGTGGCCATTAAATGGAGTTCAGACACGAATGCTAGAAGTCATCAACTTATTAGTACTGTATGGGGCACCAATTAAATATTGTGGTGCAAGAAGAAAGTTTTAATGAAGATTACAATGCAGTAACAACACAGCATTGGGAGTCTTATCTGCAGTCGTCAACTTTATCAAGGCTTGCTATTGAAACTCCTACGGCCACTGTGCCCTCCTACAAGATGGGTTTTTAAACTTCCGGCATTAAAGTCGTTCATTGTCAACTATGAAAACATCCTTAATTGGCTTTAACATATGTTTGTTTCAAAAACTTATGACCGCATTGCTTGTCCCGGCATTCCTTTGGTCTCTCAGTCTGGGAGAGAGGAGAACACCAAGTACTTGCGACAGGCGTAAGCTACACTGGGGCCGGTGTGTTTAAAAGTAGTCCATTCATTGCACGTCACTACAGCGATAGACCGACCGCTTTTACCATCTAACAAACCCTTCACGATGGAAATGCACGCTCCACGTTCCGCGACAGGCGCGGATGGCAACGGGGCCGGCGTGCTCGAGATGAGTCCTCTTAACCAGTCATTGCAACCGTATCATTCCTCTGTTCATAGTCCGAAGTCGGATTTACTCGTATTTGCTTAAACCATATAAAGCAGGGCTTCAATTTGCTAAGGGCAACACTTTTCGGCGTTTATCACTGATTTTGACCGTCAGATAAATAGAGCGTATTTGTGCGACTTCTGTTCTGGTGCCGCAAGTGCTAACATTATTGGCTCTAAGAGCTTGCCCCCAGAACTAGGATATAAGGAAGCATTGGATATATTACACAAACGTCATGAAAGACTTGATCTCGTCGTTAGAGCTCACGTGAACCGCTTGGTAAAGCGAGCACAGGCTGCTGAGAGTTACAGATTGTTCAGTCGTTATACCTTGGATTTACCTCAGAATCTGGAACCATTGTTCAGCGTCTGCGATAAAGCGTTACATATCTCAGTCGTCAAAGCTGCGTTTACGGAACCAGCCTGTGACCTTTCAGTCGCTATTGGATTACTCGATCTTTTTTTGGTGGAAGACAGTTTGTCTCCCATGATGCGATTCGTCTGTGAAAACTAGAGAGTGTCAGCCAAATTGTAAATTCTGTGAGCATCAACGATTCGGGCGAAATCGGTGAAAGTGGTAGTATCATCGAACGATAATGTCCAAGATAAGAAAGATGCTTGGAATTTACGTGGGCTGTACAATCCTACCAGTTTAAAAATTTATTGATCGTAACCCCCAACAAACCGTCCTCGAAACGCGCTTTCAACTGTTAACTCAATTTGTCGATCCTCAAGGCTTCATTACACCCATATGGCGCCATGCGGGGAGTGCCCCATTCCCTGCGCAACTTTGTTTTTTTAATTAAATTTAAAAAAATCGCACGAATAGTAATAATACGGACCGAAGCCGGATTGCGATCTTATTTTACTATATTTATTAGGTTCCGGCCGAATATTGGTTGTTATTATTTATCGCTATTGCGATTCAAATTCGAAAGCCCAATTGTGAGAAGATAAACCGCCGCCGCGGTCTTTGTGATTCGCGTTACGCATGTGATTGCTAATTGAACTGAAGATATGGTAGAAAAGACCACAGCAATTGCCGTGGTTAATTTCGAGGGCTGCTATCCTAATTTCGCACGGCTTCGTAAATAGCGGAAACACTGGGTTTATGTATTTCGAAGGTAATAGCTATTGGATAACAATTTAAGATGCTTTGTAAAACTTTCCTCCATTTAGATTCAAACTTAATGCAGTTTCAGCTTTATGCAGATACTGGACGGAAACTTGAGGAAGAATGAATATTTATTACGCTGACAAAATATTTAAAAAACGTATTGACTATCCAAATTAAACATTTAGTTATTTCAAAATAAGGAATAATCAGTTGTGTATTTAAAACACAGATAATGTTATGCTAGAAGTGCCCAGCTCCTAGTTACATCAGCTTAGCTAGCTATATTATGGTTTATGAAATTTATTAAAAATATCCCCCACACGCACGGGCAACACAACATTAATTATACGTAACAATGGGCTGCAGTATATTAGAAGCAATTGAGGTGTTATATCAGTTAACCCAAAAGTATAAACATGTCAGAAGCAAAACAAAATAAAAATTTCCAAGCAGACATCTATCTGTAAGTGCTTTTTACGACCGATAGCCCAAGGACAGACTAATCCAGACATTATGCTATCCGCTGCACCAGTCCATGTTTTTCACCTTTACTGCCTAGTCAACCGGTTGTTAATTCTCGTAAAAGTTCCAAAAATCTTGGCAGGTTGATCATGCGTCTACGATGAAAGGGTCCTTCAGTGCCCTTCGACGGTTGAAGACCAACGATCGACTATGACATAGGGTCGTCCTAGACACGGATGTTGATTGATCACAAATCAAAACTGGAAACTTGAATCTTGGAATAATCATGGATCCGATTAAGAACACCACTGTTTGCGGAAAATACTTTTGCTTTGTCCAAGTATCAGTAATCTGTCTGGTTTAAGAGCTTAAATCGATAAACCAAACAAGTTTATCCAAGTGTCAGTGTGTGTACGTACGCGTTTAAAACGATTTTTAACAGGTTCTGTTACTGTCCGATGTGAACGTTAATTTTCTTGGGTTGATTGTACACTACACTGTTGTTGGTAATAAAGGTATTCGCAAAAACTCTGTAATTTGAATGTAAACCTATTTTTCAACAAAATGATTATTTATTGAATTTATGACCGTAATGACGTACAATAGGCTAATTGAAACCACGATTTTAGGCGCACGTATTTATTATCTTGTTCAATTTTACTACTTTTTATCTTAAGAATCGGGCGACATCAGCTGCGGTGTGCATCACGTGAGGTTAACGGAAACCAGCACTGCAGCTAAACTTTAATAACGAAAGACGCATCAATGTTTAAAAATGTACGAATAAGACATTCAACCCGTAAACAGTTAAATTCGCGACAACCTAACTTTCACATAAGTTAGCAAACACTGTTCTGATTACGTTAGGTATAAATGCAGGTTTAATCTTTTTGCCGCACTTCCAGGCTTTTGAAAAACTTGGCGCCTATGGTTTGCACCAATAACATTAGAGGCTCGACTTTGGGACGACCGCATGCCAGTGAGCGATCATTCAAGATCGGAAAGCTGGTTGGACAGTTTGCCAAGTCTTGGAGCATTCTAAACGACCTACAGCAGCATCAAATTCACTATTTCGTTAAGCTTCGAAGGTTGCCTATGGGGCCATTTGTTATATGCTGCCGTGTGTCAGAGATGCAAAACCTGGACAGCAACATCATGGCACCTCTTCCTAAGTTTTGCCCCGAAATTCATTCGTGTTCAATGGAGTCGATTATTTCGGGCCGCTTGTTTGCAAACGACACAGCAACGTTAAAAAGGTACGGCTGTTTATTTATCTGCATGACCACAAGAGCCGTCCACTGAAAAATTAGCCTTGATCACCGATGCATTTATTAATGCTTTCCCTCGGTTCATATCGGGGAAAGGTCCACTTATACACCCATGTACTGTGATAATGGCCAAATCTGATCGGAGCTGAAAATCTACTCCGTGACGCCGTGCAAAACTGGAATCGTCACGACATTGCAGATTATTTCCAACAACGAGAAATCTGGGGAAGTATGGTGAGATCAATAGATTTCAAACATTTAGATTATTTGCAACTCAAGCGCCTGTGATATATAAGATAGTTTTAACTAAATTCATTCCGCTGAAGTTTTAACACTGCTTTTGCCCAGCAATGCATTTTTCAAAGGCGTTTCGACCGTTGAAAATATACCCTTACTCCCATTGGACAATTTGAATTTATAAATATTATCTTTTCCAATTGGACGTCATAATGAATTGTACACAGAACATTTTATACGTAGGTCATTAATTAATTTGCAGGTTATGTTTAGGACAATAGAAAGTCTGAGGATCCTGA
>CH001183.1:113828-132512 GCA_000149265.1 Ciona savignyi | reverse complement strand
CTCTGGTTTTCAACAAGATGTGGTACATCAGCGATAAAGTGGAGATGTTCCATTAGAAAATAAGGATGCTAAACTTTAACTTGCGATCTGGAAACGTATTTTATTTTATATTACAAATTCTACTTCTAAACACATATATACATGATGTATAACTGAAGACCACATCACCTGTTCAAAACAATGCCTGCAGCGTTCCACAAGGCTTGATTAGATCCACCCATGTCACTTAACAAGAGCCTTGACATGGAAATCTCGTTTGCCTATTTTAGCGATGATAAGCTGTGTCACAGCCCAGAGTTGTCCGCCTTTCACTGATATACCAATGTAGTAATATTCTGAAAAATACAGATACATAGAACCCAGAATATGGAAACTTAACAGACTCGTTTACACAGAAACTTTAAATGACAAGCAAACTTACCCATTACTTGCTTCCATCTTGTAACAATAATTGTTTTTGCCTCACGGTAAAGGGCATGTGTAGAGGGTACAAGATCATGCTCTCCCGAATTAGACAAACACTCGGGGCTCACGCTACCAACAAAATGTTGTAAGGTAACATTATATTGAATGGCCTTTGCGATTTGGACTTCGTCCAACATATTTAAGTGCAGTAGCGCTTGATTTCCTCTGTACCCTGACATTTTGCAACCATCCAATCCAGCATCATGTTTTGTAGCCCAGGAAACATTTTCACATTGAAAATGCGATTGCAAATTGCACGGTAGCTGGGTAGAGGATACAACCGTTTCAGCAGAAAATCATACCTAAAAAATTTACTGTCGATAATCAGGTTTCCATTGTGTGTATTCATACCGCTAAGTAAATATACCATATTTATTAAACCATTTTAAAAATATTTATATACAGTATGTTTTGTATGCAAAACTCCAGTTGCCCATCGAATTTTAAGGCACTTTGTACAGTCTCGTCTGACCATCGGCGTTCTGAAAGGACTTTTCAAGACCTCCACTTGATCGGTATTCAAGAAACCGTTAAGATGCTTTTCCAAATTTTGTAACCGCCTTTCCATCAAACGCAATTGTGTAAATAACGTTGCAATTTCATTAATATTGAGTGCTGATGCTGTTGTTTGGCACAAACTGCAAACAGTCTATACACGAACCTGCTTATTTAATTTCCGATTTTCCAATATCAGTTGAGAACATTTTTCACATTCATCAACTTTTTGTTTACTGCTATTTACAATGACACTGTCCACAATAAACTTATTGGTGTAGATAGCGCACAATAGACTCACAAGTATATGGCGATCAGATCTGTACTTTTTGGTATAAGAATGATCACAATCGACTGAAAAAGTACCGGCACCTGAAAGTGAAGAAATCAGAAGCAGAAATAGTTACATTTTTGTTTCTTTGTTAAGGTAAAGAAGTTAAACGTTATTAATTATTAGCAAAGCAACATAAAAAAACAACAGTTGTTTAAACACGTCAATTTTAAATTACACGATTAGCAAAGCCATTAAACCTAATTTATTAAAATGAATGCAATAAATAAGATAGATGGCAACCAAGTTGTAACATTTATATTAATACCGGTAACAAAAAACATCCCTGAAGAAAGCATGGTTTATGTGGTCAATCATAATTCGATGGCAACACTAAAGTTAGCTAAACCTAGAAATGACTTTACCTTTATCAAATTCTATGTCTTTAATTTCCTAAACCTACAGTCGATTTAAAACTGAAAAAAATAATGTATGCACTGCACAGCTTTTTCTTTCCACTGCCTTTACACTCAAATTGGCTTTCTTCAAAATGTCTCTACAACATAAACATAACTTAAGATATATATGTATACTGGAATACTTGGCTAACTAGGCTATCATGGTCTGTAGGAAACTTCTCGGAGCCGGTTTGATCTTTGGAATTGCCGTGCACCAGCGAGGATGAGACTGAAGTAGCCTAGCACCTACCCGATTTAAGTTCGCTAGCCTAAGTTCCCTGACAATCCCTGGTTACACATAAAAATGCAATTCATCCTTTAGCCAAAATATTTTTTTTTTAACTGCATATTCTCTCCAAAATATCAAACTAAACTAACATTCATACCTAGCGCCATGCATAAACATTCGCAATTGGGTCCCGTGACGTAGTCCATGTCACGTGATTTCTTAACTTCTGTCTATTAATTTTGTTTAACACCAGTTCGCCAGGGTCACAAATAACACTAATCAAAAAACTAAAAACCTCACCTTAAGAGAAAAAAGGATATAAAGGCAAATGAGAGAAAATAATGACGTAACAAAATAATAAATCAGAATACCAAAACTCTCACATAACAGCATATATCGTGATTGTTACTTCAGCGGTGAAGTAAGGGGTTGCTTCGGTTTGAAAATTACGTCGATATATGAACAGACAGTTTGTGTTCTCGAATTATAATTTGCCGTCATGGTTGATATGGAACGGAAGGTTGTTGGGACGATACGGTTTTCTGTATCATTAAAATAAAGGGACCAAAGTCAGTAATTGACGGGTATACGTATATAATAGTAAACATTACACTCACCAAACTTTGGCTTTAAAACCGAGACGGAAAAATACGGTATCGGATAAAATTGCTATGCTGCAGTCTATACGGTGACTGAATCAAAAAGAAAGCATGTTCTAACACGCGGTCGGGTATCAGGGTTGCCAGATCCCAGTGATCAAATAAAGCCAAGTCGAGAAACATAAAAAGCCAAAAAGAGCCAAATCATTTTACCAACTATAAAATTACAATTATAGTTACAAATTGTACTTAAATTACATAAAAACTTCTTCTTCAAAAAGCTTGTCCTCTTCACTGTTAATAGACGCAGTAAAGGATTTCTTACAATACAAAATGTCTGCTTTTAATCTGCAACATTTCGGTTGAAGGAACAAATTCTTAACAACATTTATTAAAGGGCAACAGTTCTGCTCTAACTCTAGTGATTGCTTCCAATAGAGACAGCTGAACTATATTTCTTGCTTTAGTTTTTATACAAGTTAATAGAGAGAACACCCTCTCCACTGCAGAATGATGAAACCAGAATGTACACCTAACACTGTAGAGTCAACACTGACATCTGTAATAACTACTGATACAAAAGTTGTTAAGTACACTAGTTAAGCAGCATTGTTGCACCCTAAATATAGGTATTTATAGAATTATGTTTAACTTCCATTAAAAAAGCCAAAAAAATGCCAAAGAGCCAAACGAAATTTCAAAAGCCAAACAGTTACAAAACAAGCCAATTTTGAGCAATTTGGCGTTAAAAAAGCCAACATGGCAACCCTGTCGGGTATAGATATTGTAACACAAACTACCATTGTGACGTATTTTGGTTTACCATAGACATCAATAAAAACATTAATGGGTCGAGATATCTTACAGTGATGCTGATAAATTACTTTGACTTTAAAATGAGTTTGTAAGTTAACAACACAATAATATCAAGTTGATTATTATTAATACTTTATATATTTCTTTATGCAACTGATGTATGATACTCAGTTAATGTTTTGTGTTGTACATATTCCAACGTTAGTTAAAAATTCGGAAAAATGTGTCATACCATGTTGGTTCACAACAGTAGTGCCATTGATGTTACTGTGTTGTCTGTCAATCTGTTACTGCTGGTTGTCTCATATTTGTCCGGCCGGTTGGTCTAGCGGTTAAGTGCGTAGCCTTTCAATCGAAAGGCTGCAGGTGCGAAACTGGTCGCTAGCTAGTCGGTTGTGTCCGTGGGCAAGGCACTTTACAGACGGTGCCTGAACCCAGCGGATTAATGGGTTCTACCAAATTGAGGGAACGTGTCTATAATATACAACACACTGCAATAGCTCCGGTAACCCGACGGTGGGCGCGAGATGATCTGACGATTGTCCGTGTGATAACAATCCTTGGTTTTCCAATCACGGGGATAAACATGAATATCCTATCCTATCCTTGTCACGTGTACGTTGTGCCAATATTTAATCGCCATGGATCACTAATCCTAGCGCTACAAGTTAAATATATTACAAATGGAATACAATCTGATTGTTTAAAGTGAGCTGCCCTTAGACCTCAGAGAACCACTACATTATGCTCGTACTGCTGATATAAACTATTTTTTAAATACCCAAAATGAAGGTGCTCAGATCAAAATAGTGGTGAGTTTACTAATGCAACTATTTGTGTATTCAAGTCGAGCTATGTATCCTGTAAATCCGAAGACTTCGCACACTACTCCTATTCTATATAGATAGAGAATGAGGCGAAATGTTACAAATGTAATTTTTATCATGCCGGTCGTTCCTTACTTTTGCATTAATAATCCTAAAAGAACCAAGATTACATCGCGCAAAGTAGATCAAATAATTAAAAATCGAAACGTAAATCTCATATTTTTCTTTATTGAACCAGTTACTGCTTTGATAAAATCAAAAATAATAAAATGATGTCTGCAAATGTGTTGCGCTTCCGAATTCGTTAAAGTTCGCTGAAATGGAATAATTAGTGATTAAAATTACACGTTTAGATAAAATATGCTTACCTACTAGGGTTAGTGTTAAACTTTTATTCAAGCATTTCTTCAATGTAGCTGTCGAGAAGTTCGTCTAAAGGAAGAAACAACATTTAAATAAGAAGAGTTGGATGTGTCATCAGCACACTGGAAAACTATCCACTTAAAAGCAACATATCCTTTGAAAGTGGTATAATGGGCACATGGGAGGATTGGGATGAAAACTGATTTTAACATTTGAGATGAATTCCGGCTGTCCAGTATACTTAGTTTAACTCGATGCCTTAGTCGGTATACGCGTTGTATTCTTAGGCAATACACATGGCGGTCGTAGCTTTGATCCAGGTAATTAATGGGTTCTACTAACACTAAAGAAACACTAAAATACATCCGGTAACACAGTAGGCAAGAGGTGATCTGACGATTGCCAAAGCACAATCGCGGGAGAGACACGATTATCTGATCCTATCTAAATCGTTATCGATACAGCTCTCATAATTCGCACATCGTACAAACTTACCCAAGATTTCTTCAGGGACTCTGAAAAAAAAGATGATATAGGGTTTAAAGCCGTAATTTTGGTAAACGTTGTGGAAACTTACTGCTCAATATTCCATCCCCAACCGCTGCTGGATGAACCGGAATGCGAAGAGCCATGACCGCCAGCTGATGCACCAACAGATGCACCGATTGGTCCCAAAATTGGAAGATCCACATTGGCGCCAAGACCGGCACCAAGACCGCCGTTTCCGCCATGTCCACCACCTAGACCCCCTCCAAGGGATGCACCAATTGGTCCCAAAAATGGAAGGTTGACATTGGCTCCAAGACCGGCACCAAGACCGCCGTTTCCGCCATGTCCACCACCGAGACCCCCTCCAAGGGATGCACCAATTGGTCCCAAAAATGGAAGGTTGACATTGGCTCCAAGACCGGCACCAAGACCGCCGTTTCCGCCATGTCCACCACCGAGACCCCCTCCAAGGGATGCACCAATTGGTCCCAAAAATGGAAGGTTGACATTGGCTCCAAGACCGGCACCAAGACCGCCGTTTCCGCCATGTCCACCACCGAGACCCCCTCCAAGGGATGCACCAATTGGTCCCAAAAATGGAAGGTTGACATTGGCGCCAAGACCAGCACCAAGACCGCCGTTTCCGCCAAGGGAACCTCCAATTGAAGCTCCGGCTCCCGCTCCGTGTCCGCCAAGGGAACCTCCAATTGAAGCTCCGGCTCCCGCTCCGTGTCCGCCAAGAGAACCTCCAATTGAAGCTCCGACTCCGCCGTTTCCGCCAAGGGAACCTCCAATTGAAGCTCCTGCTCCTGCTCCGCCGTTTCCGCCAAGGGAACCTCCAATTGAAGCTCCGGCTCCTGCTCCGTGTCCGCCAAGAGAACCTCCAATTGAAGCTCCCGCTCCGCCGTTTCCGCCAAGGGAACCTCCAATTGAAGCTCCGGCTCCCGCTCCGTGTCCGCCAAGGGAACCTCCAATTGAAGCTCCGGCTCCCGCTCCGTGTCCGCCAAGAGAACCTCCAATTGAAGCTCCGACTCCGCCGTTTCCGCCAAGGGAACCTCCAATTGAAGCTCCGGCTCCTGCTCCGCCGTTTCCGCCAAGGGAACCTCCAATTGAAGCTCCGGCTCCCGCTCCGTGTCCGCCAAGGGAACCTCCAATTGAAGCTCCGGCTCCTGCTCCGCCGTTTCCGCCAAGGGAACCTCCAATTGAAGCTCCTGCTCCGTGTCCGCCAAGGGAACCTCCAATTGAAGCTCCGGCTCCTGCTCCGTGTCCGCCAAGGGAACCTCCAATTGAAGCTCCGACTCCCGCTCCGCCGTTTCCGCCAAGGGAACCTCCAATTGAAGCTCCGGCTCCTGCTCCGTGTCCGCCAAGGGAACCTCCAATTGAAGCTCCGGCTCCCGCTCCGCCGTTTCCGCCAAGAGAACCTCCAATTGAAGCTCCGGCTCCCGCTCCGCCGTTTCCGCCAAGAGAACCTCCAATTGAAGCTCCGGCTCCCGCTCCGCCGTTTCCGCCAAGAGAACCTCCAAGTGAGGCACCAATTGGTCCGATCAAAGGTAGATCAACTGAAGCACCAAGGCCGGCGCCGACTCCGTGACCTCCAGCACTAGCACCGCCGTGGGCACCACCGCCAAGGGAACCTCCAAGCGAAGCACCAACTGGTCCGATCAAAGGAAGATCAACTGAAGCACCAAGACCGGCGCCGACTCCGTGACCTCCAGCACTAGCACCGCCGTGGGCACCACCGCCAAGGGAACCTCCAAGCGAAGCACCAACTGGTCCGATCAAAGGAAGATCAACTGAAGCACCAAGACCGGCGCCGACTCCGTGACCTCCAGCACTAGCACCGCCGTGGGCACCACCGCCAAGGGAACCTCCAAGCGAAGCACCAACTGGTCCGATCAAAGGAAGATCAACTGAAGCACCAAGACCGGCGCCGACTCCGTGACCTCCAGCACTAGCACCGCCGTGGGCACCACCGCCAAGGGAACCTCCAAGCGAAGCACCAATTGGTCCGATCAAAGGAAGATCAACTGAAGCACCAAGGCCGGCGCCGACTCCGTGACCTCCAGCACTAGCACCGCCGTGGGCACCACCGCCAAGGGAACCTCCAAGCGAAGCACCAATTGGTCCGATCAAAGGAAGATCAACTGAAGCACCAAGACCGGCGCCGACTCCGCTTCCACCGGAGCCCGAACTGGAACCGCTAAACCAAGCGGCACCGGCGTTCGCAAAAAGTAATGCAAAGACGAGAACTCCTTGTTTCATCCTGATGAAGAAGATATAACTGAATATCAAGCAATCAAAATCTCCCCCTTTTATACAGTTTAAAGACGGTGGATTCACCGAAAAACTCCTCCCCCCCCCGATTGTGCTGCCGTTTCCTCGTAGCAGCGAATGCGTCAATCAACCCTTCCATGAAATGTTGCTGTCACAAGTGGTAGCGGTACAAGAAAATATAGATATAATAAGTATCATATAGTTATATGATGTTGCTAGCCTTGCTTTTTGCCTGTATATTTGTTAAAAGCATTTCGTCTTGTGGACACCTACCATACTGGCATTCAAGTAGGCAGACTATTATAGCGCACTAGTTATTATTGTTTTACTTAGCAAAATGTACATTTCACATTTAATAAAGTGTCCGAGTCTTCACAAATCAAGCTGAGCCGTCTTTGATGATTAGTGAGTTGGAGATTGTACCCCAGTGTTCCATTTGCATTACTCAGGTGTGCCACGAGATATTGCAACACTTAATTATTGTGTCTGGCTTGTGGTTATTTTACCAAAATGATATGAGTTTGTGAGGGCGTCACAAACAATAAATACCTTGGGTAGGGTGTTCTAAGATTAAAAGTTTGGAAGCTATTGGTTGGCTGTATAAGTACATGAGCGATGCAAACATTTTATGGGCCAATACGACGAAAAAAAGTAGAAATGCTGAAACATATCAGCGTCTATTTGATTAACCACGTTTATTTTTTTAATTGTCAAACAATTTTCCGAGATACGTTGCGAAGAGCTTTCCGCGGAAATAAAATCAAACGAAGAAGTTTCAAGAAATAAAGCTAAAAGTTTCTGGGAGGTGACAACATTTGACATTTAATCATCTGTCGCTTCCTGCTGTAGCATCATCACGCGTGTATGTGCTATCTATATGTGTTTATATTATAGCTATGGCTAACAGTTGTAAAATATTAATTGTTCTTTGTTCACCGATCACAATACTGTTTATTTGTTAAAGCCATCAACAATTATACTGTGGTTAATTTGATGTTTTGATAGATTGCACGCGTTTTATTTGCACGTGAAGCTCCCAATTTTAAATATATATCTCCACTGCAGAAACCATTCTAAGAAGCTGTGGACGGGTTTAGCAACTGTGTCCCATAATGAAACAACTTAGCGAGAACTGGTAAATTTACAAACGTTTTGTGGGTTTGGTATCAAAAAGACGTCATTAGGGTATAAACTTTGCATAATAATATTATCTTGAGTTTACGTCGGCTGTTTTAAGCACTGCGTTTATCCATCGTCTTAGCATCTTCCGTTTTGAAAAACATCTCTTCAACATAACCAGTTTAAAACACTACATAGATGTTCACTCACTGATAAAAACACTGTTACTCTGAAATGTACGTTCATAAAACAAAATGTCCGCCCGGTTGGTCTAGTGGTTAATTGCGGCGCCTTTCAATCGAAGGGTTGCGGGTGCGAAACTGGTCGCTAGCTTATCGATTGTGTCCTTGGGCAAGGTCCTTTACGGACATTGCCTGAACCCAGCGGATTAATGGGTTCTACCAAATTGAAGGAACGTGTCTATCATATACAACACACTGCAAAAGCTCCGGTGTCCCGACGATGAGCGCGAGGTGATCTGACGACTGCCCGTGTGTTAACCCCCTTGGTTTTCCCATTCACGGTGATAAACATGAATATCCTATCCTAAATGGATTTCTCACAGGAGCGCTGAAGATTTTGTTTGATCGTGTCCGTAATTAGCAAATGGAAATTGCGGAAGTTATAAGACGCTGATAAGCCAAAACCTGCTGCTTGCTACGGAAGTACTCGGGTATTTGATTATCAGCTGGACCGAGTATATCACACATATACCTTTTCGAATTTCCCATTTTAATATTACGAAAACTTAGTTTGAACTTGTCCGACGTATTATTTTGGTGTGTTAGTGCGTCGCCCTTCAGTCATATGGTTTCAGAATCGAAACTGGTAGCTAGCTACTCGGTTGTGTCCTTTGGCAAAGCACTTAACGGATATTGCTTAATCCCAGTAGATTGACGGGTTCTACCAAATTAAACAAATGTCAGAATCATACACAACACATTGCAATAGCTCCGGTAACTCGACAGTGGCCACGAAGTAATCTGACGATTCCCGGTGTTTTAACCCTCTTTTTCCATTCATGAGGAAAAACATGAATGCCCTATCCTAATCCTAGATTTGTTTTATTTAGAGTTAATTGAATTAGAAATATAAGCGTTATTAAGTTATGATTACATTTCATAATCCAAAATGCAAGCCAGTCATCGCCATAGGGGTTATAATCCCTTTATCCTGCCTGTTTAATGGTTTCAAGGCGTGCGGCTCTCGCGATATTTAAATCGCTGTTTTAGATTCCCTTCACTTTTCTTACTTTTCCAACAATATCACAGCGAAGACCAAGTTAAAGAATTAACAAGTATATTTGAAATCACAGGATCTGTATACTAACTTTTCGTAATAATCCATTTTAAGTAGGCCTGCAACGATATATCGACAATACCGATACTATCGATACCACATGGCGACGAAACTAATAAACGCGTATCGCGATTATTGTGCCACATACGCATTATTTTATCAGAGAAATTACATAAAAATGCGTCTTAATTATCAACAAAATGGCTTTTATGCAGCCACAAACGCATAGCAACACTTGGTATAGTGGTGTAATAATCGTAATAAACCTTAATTCTACGCCTGTTATTATGTAATATTGGGGCATTATTACGTAATATAATGTTCCATTCTTTCATTGTATAAGATCAATTTTAGCATAAACAATCAACGTGTCAATGGTGTTTTGTATAATTGAAGTTAACTTTAATAAAGAAGGTATTCACGAATGCAAACAATATTTACGAACTACATATATCGACGTATGTTGTTAAACTTTTAGTTACTGACGCAAATACGAGGCCTAGTCCTTAGGTTATATGTATAAAGCGTGGTTGGGTTTTACACATCGGTTTGTAAGATTATAAATTATAAATAAGGTTGATTTAACTTACAAGCCATAATTAATCACAAACTATAGTTCATATCTTAATTTCCCCACCTATAATTTGATATATACATGACTTGATCACATCTAGTCTAGTATAATACACAAGCTATTAACGTAATTACAGGAATGTGGGTTTTCCCACACTGGACAACTAAGTTGTTTGTTAAGCTTAATGCGTGAATGTCCTGCGGTTAAAACGAGATTTTATAGGATATATGTTAGAAATCTTTAACTTTCTTTAAAAAAATCAGGTAAATATTCCGTTTTAATCCGGAGATTTGGGCGATAACGCCAAATATGATGAAAAGTTGACCTATTTTATACATTTTTACTGATATGAGCCATTCTTCTTGGAATGAAAGGAACCCACTATAAATATTAGTGTGCCAGCTATGAATCAGCCCGGCCGGTTAGCCTGGCGGTTAAGTGCTTCGCCTTTTAATTGAAAGTTTGCAGGTGCGAAACTCGTCGCCAGCTAGTTGTGTCCTTAGGCAAGGCACTTTACGGACATTGCCTGGACTTAATGGGTTCTACCAAATTGAAGGAACGTGTCTATCATATACAACACACTGCAATAGCTTCGGTAACCCGACGGTTGGCGCGAGGTGATCTGACGATTGCCCGTGTGTTAACCCCTTGGTTTTCCCATTCACGGGGATAAACACGAATATCCTATCCTATCCTAATTAGCAAAATACTCAAAACAAACACAAATTACGTCAATTGTACAACTACCCACATATTAACTGACTATCTCTTTTAAATGCCAGGTGATGTCATGCCCTTGTCATTATGTAACGATCCGGTGGATTAAAATGGCGGCAGCTCACAAGTTACCGTATGACGTAATTTACGGCACACACGCGACATCCTCCTTAATAGTTATTTTAAAGTAATTAATAGGTTTTTTGGGAATAAAAGGAGTAATAAAATACGGCATCAAATACACTTATTGCAATCGCAATATGACTTTATACTACCACGATTGACACATTGTTTAAATATAATAACATACTTTCATTAAATAAAAATGTAGTTAATGTCAATTAATTATTGATTGGATGAAAAACAAGTTTTTGCAATAAATTGAAAACTGTTCTGATATTCTACGAAAGCCAAAAAAAATCGTGTTTCTATGCAGTCTAAAGTATGTTGGTAAGAATGCACTGTTGCTGTATATAGTGAGTCGCTTAAATTACCGTTTGACATGTGCTTAATCATGTATAAAATAATTGACTTGAGAATAAATTTGTATACCTTTATTAACGCTGGCAATGGATGACTGGGATAGACAAAAAACAAATCCCGCAAAATGCAAAAATAGCAATATCGTACACAATAGCTCGGCCAACCCGATTATTATCCCTTCTATATACATAGTGAAGTATGGAGTATTAGTATTTTATTCACTGTTACTGAAAGCATCGAAATGCACATTTTCTTTCCTGAACGTTGAAATACTAAATTGTATCAATTGGTTTTAGGTATGCAAATCAAGCAACATGATACATCGACCTCATTACCCCCAATATCCATCAGTGATGTCATCTGAATAATCCCTCGTTTCGTCATAAATCTCATCCGGATCACTCCACAATTCATCATTTATCTCATCAGGGTCATTCCAAGTATTATCTTCCTCGTTTTCATATATCTCCTCGTTTACAATCCCGTCTTCAATTTCTTCTTCATCCTCATCATTTTCATTTCCATCTTCTTCAGTCTCACTTTCTCTTTCTTGTGTCTCGTGTGCTAACGCGGTTTTATATGTTGCAGTCTCGTCGCCACAGTTACATCTGTGGATTAGGACTGAATAAACACAACACAATCCGCCCCTAAAGGCGTAAGTTTATGGGGACACAATATAGCATTCCGCTATTTTTAGGTTTGCACGACAATTGTTGCTATTTGTATGGATTATGTAGTGGCATATTTAGTCGCATATTAATAAAAATAGACATTTCGTGAAGTTTCCATCTTAATGTAGACATGACAATTTAGCGTAAATGGAGAAGTTTCTAGGTCAACCGAGCATTACAAGAAAGGTAAGAATGATTTCATTTAACTGAACCCATAATTAAAAATATAAAAGTTGGATTAAAAGAATATAACGCAATTTTGTAAAGACATAAAGATTGAAATTTGTTTGGATCTTGAGTGCGTTTTATATAACCAGTGTTCGTTTAATTATATGCGTGGCCGATATTTGGAAAATTAGGTCATCATACAATAAAGTAGTGATGCGTTGGTAAATTGTATCTCAGTTTATTACGACTACCAAGTTCAAAACCCACAAATTGGTAGAAAAAATAGGCAGTCATCTCTATTAGCAAGAAAAGTATTTTTAAGTATATTATGACTGTTGACTGTATTTTAAACACAATGTTAGAACATTATACAACAAGTCAATAATTATATATAAAGGTATTTTATAAAAATAGAAATAATAGGAGGATAGGATATTTATGTTTATTCCTGTGGATGGGAAAACCGAGAGGGGTTAACACATGGGCAATCGTCAGATCACCTCGCGCCCACTGTCGGGTTACCGGAGCTATTGCAGTGTGTTGGATATGATAGACACGTTCCTTCAATTTAGTAGAACCCATTAATCCACTGGGTTGAGGTAACGTCCGTTAAGTGCATTGCCCAAGGATACAACTGACTAGCTAGCGACCAGATCCCAGCTTACATATTGCCATCACCGCGACATATCCTGGTTATTCTAATTTCTATTGAAGTATAGACTTACACTTCCGCATCGTGAATATGTTGTCCAGCCGTCACTTCGCATTCAGTAATACCACCAGCATATTCAGATAACTTATGTGGCTTATGTTTTAGTTCGTGATCCCTTCCGTGATCATCACAATTTCCGTGTTCGTGATCATGTTCAAGTTCGTTACAATTTCCGTGTTCGTGACCATGTCTTTTTTCGTGATTGATTCCGTGTTCGTGACCATGTCCTTTTTCGTGATGGATTTTATGTTCGTGTCTTTGTTGTTTTTCGTGAATGTGTCCTGCAATGTTTCCACCAGATCCACCGTTTTCGCCAAAACCAACCTTAAATCTGCCTTTTCCACCAGTGCCGCCAAACATTTCAAGTAATTTGCCTAGTTCTTGACCCATTTTATGTTGGTGACCATATCCATGTTGTCTTTCATGCCCGTGTTCACCAGCATGTCCATATTCATGTAATAGTCCTGAAAATTTTACACCAGATCCACTCCTTCCATTAAAACCAACGGTAAATCCGCCATTTCCAGCAGATCCGCCAAATAATCCCACCAATTCACCTATTTTGTGACCATGTTCTTTTTCGTGATTGATTTTATGTTTGTGACCATGTCCTTTTTCGTGATTGATTTTATGTTCGTGACCATGTCCTTTTTCGTGATTGATTTTATGTTCGTGACCATGTCCTTTTTCGTGATTGATGTTGTGTTCGTGAGTTTTTCCTTTTTCGTGATGGATTTTGTGTTCGTGACTTTGTCCTTTTTCGTGATTAATTTTGTGTTCTTGACTTTGTCCTTTTCCGTGATTGATTTTATGTTCGTGACCATGTTGTTTTTCGTGACCATGTCCTGCAATTATTTCACCAGATCCACCGTTTTCACCAAAACCAACCTGAAATCCGCCATTTCCACCAAATAATCCCACCAATTCAGCCAGTTCGTGACCATGCCCTTTTTCGCGATGGATTTTATGTTCGTGACCATGTCCTTTTTCGTGATTGATTTTATGTTCGTGACCATGTCCTTTTTCGTGATTGATTTTATGTTCGTGACCATGTTCTATTTCGTGATTAAGTTTATTTTCGTGACCATGTCCTTTTTCGTGATTGATTTTATGTTCGTGACCATGTCCTTTTTCGTGATTGATTTTATGTTCGTGCCAATGTCCTTTTTCATGATTGATTTTATGTTCGTGACCATGTCCTTTTTCGTGATTGATTTTATATTCGTGACCATGTCCTTTTTCGTGATTGATCTCATGTTCGTGACCATGTCCTTTTTCGTGATTGATTTCATGTTCGTGACCATGACCTTTTTTGTGATTGATTTCATGTTCGTGACCATGACCCTTTTCGTGATTGATTTCATATTCGTGACTTTGTTGTTTTTTGTGACCATGTCCTGCAATGTTTTGACCTGTTCCACCTTTTCCACCAAAACCAACCTGAACTCCGCCATTTCCACCAAATTTGCCAAATAATCTCACAAATTCACTCAGTTCGTAACCATGCGCTTTTTCGTGATTGATTTCATGTTCGTGACCATGACCTTTTTTGTGATTGATTTCATGTTCGTGACCATGTCCCTTTTCGTGATTGATTTCATGTTCGTGACTTGGTTGTTTTTCGTGGCCATATCCTGCAATATTTCCACCCGTTCCACCGTTTCCACCAAAACCAACCTGATGTCCGCCATTTCCAACAAATCCGCCAAATAATCCAACCAATTCAGCCAGTTCGTGACCATTTCCTGTTTCGTGATTGATTTTATGTTCGTGACCGTGCCCTTTTTCGTGATTGATTTTATGTTCGTGACCATAACCTTTTTCGTAATTCATTTCATGTTCGTGACCATGTCCTTTTTCGTGATTAATTTTATGTTCGTGAATTTGTTGTTTTTCGTGATTTACTTTATTTTGATGACCATGTCCCATTTCGTGATTGATTTTATGTTCATGAATTTGTTGTTTTTCGTGATTTATTTTATGTTGATGACCATTTCCTTTTTCGTGATTGATTTTGTGTTGATGACTTTGTCCTTTTTCGTGATTGATTTTGTGTTGATGACTTTGTCCTTTTTCGTGATTGATTTTATGTTCGTGACCATGTCCTTTTTCGTGATTGATTTTATGTTCGTAACTTTTTCCTTTTTCGTGACTGATTTTATGTTCGTGACTTTTTCCTTTTTCGTGATTGATTTTATGTTCGTGACCATGTTGTTTTTCGTGACCATGTCCAGCACTTTTTTCACCAGATCCACCGTTTCCACCAAAACCAACCTGAAATCCGCCATTTCCACCAAATAATTTCAGCAATTCACTTAGTTCGTGATCATGTCCACTTTCGTGATTGATTTTATGTTTGTGAATTTGTTGTTTTTCTTGAACATGTCCTGAAATGTTTTGACCTGTTCCACCGTTTCCGCCAAAACCAACCTGATATCCGCCATTTCCACTAGTCGCGCCAAATAATCCCACCAATTCAGCCAGTTCGTGACTGTGCCCTTTTTCGTGATTGATTTTATTTTCGTGACCATGTCCATTTTCGTGATTGATTTCATGTTCGTGACCATGTCCTTTTTCGTGATTAATTTTATGTTCGTGATTTAGTTGTTTTTCGTGGCCATGTCCTGCAGTATTTCCACCCGTTCCACCGTTTCCACCAAAACCCACCTGAAATTCGCCATTTCCAACAAATCCGCCAAATAATCCCACCAATTCAACCAGTTCGTAACCGTGCCCTTTTTCGTGATTGATTTTATGTTTGTGACCATGTCCTTTTTCGTGATTAATTTTATGTTCGTGAATTTGTTGTTTTTCGTGATTTACTTTATTTTGATGACCATGTCCCATTTCGTGATTGATTTTATGTTCATGAATTTGTTGTTTTTCGTGATTTATTTTATGTTGATGACCATTTCCTTTTTCGTGATTGATTTTGTGTTGATGACTTTGTCCTTTTTCGTGATTGATTTTGTGTTGATGACTTTGTCCTTTTTCGTGATTGATTTTATGTTCGTAACTTTTTCCTGTTTCGTGATTGATTCTATGTTCGTGACTTTTTCCTTTTTCGTGATTGATTTTGTGTTCGTGACTTTGTTGTTTTTCGTGACCATGTCCTGCACTATTTTCACCAGATCCACCGTTTCCACCAAAACCAACCTGAAATCCGCCATTTCCACCAAATAATTTCAGCAATTCACTTAGTTCGTGATCATGTCCACTTTCGTGATTGATTTTATGTTTGTGAATTTGTTGTTTTTCTTGAACATGTCCTGAAATGTTTTGACCTGTTCCACCGTTTCCGCCAAAACCAACCTGATATCCGCCATTTCCACTAGTCGCGCCAAATAATCCCACCAATTCAGCCAGTTCGTGACTGTGCCCTTTTTCGTGATTGATTTTATGTTCATGACCATGTCCCTTTTCGTGATTGATTTTATTTTCGTGACCATGTCCATTTTCGTGATTGATTTCATGTTCGTGACCATGTCCTTTTTCGTGATTGATTTTATTTTCGAGACTATGTACATTTTCGTGATTGATTTCATGTTCGTAACCATGTCCTTTTTCGTGATTGATTTTATTTTCGTGACCATGACTTTTTTCGTGATTGATTTTATGTTCGTGACCATGTCCTTTTTCGTGATTGATTTTATTTTCGTGACCATGACCTTTTTCGTGATTGATTTTATGTTCGTGACTTTGTTGTTTTTTGTGACCATGCCCTGCAATGTTTCCACCTGTTCCACTGTTCCCGCCAAAACCAACCTTCAATCCGCCATTTCCATTAGTCCCGCCAAATATTCCAACCAATTCACCCAATTCGTGACCATGTACTTTTTCGTAGTTGATTTCATGTTCATGACTTTGTTGTTTTTCGTGACCATGTCCTGCAATGTTTCGACCTGTTCCACCTTTTCCACTAAAACCAACCTGAACTCCGCCGTTTTCACCAAATTTGCCAAATAATCCCACAAATTCACTCAGTTCGTGACCATGTGCTTTTTCGTGATTGATTTTGTGTTCGTGACCATGACCTTTTTCATGATTAATTTTGTGTTCATGACTTTGTTGTTTTTCATGATTTATTTTATGTTTGTGATCATGTCCTTTTTCGTGATTGATTTTATGTTCGTGACTTTTTCCTTTTTCGTGATTGATTTTATGTTCGTGACTTTTTCCTTTTTCGTGATTGATTTTGTGTTCGTGACTTTGTTGTTTTTCGTGATTGATTTTATGTTCGTGACCATGTCCTTTTTCGTGATTGATTTTATGTTCATGACCATGTCCTTTTTCGTGATTGATTTTGTGTTCATGACTTTGTTGTTTTTCGTGATTGATTTCATGTTCGTGACCATGTCCTTTCTCGTGATTAATTTTATGTTCGTGACCATGTCCTTTTTTATGATTGATTTTATGTTCGTGACTTTGTTGTTTTTCGTGACCATGTCCAGCACTTTTTCTACCAGATCCACCGTTTCCACCAAAACCAACCTGAAATCCGCCATTTCCACCATATAATTTTAGCAATTCACTCAGTTCGTGATCATGTCCACTTTCGTGATTGATTTTATGTTTGTGACTTTGTTGTTTTTCGTGGCCTTGTCCTGCAATGTTTTCACCAGATCCACGGTTTCCGCCAAAACCCACCTGAAATCCGCCATTTCCACCAAATCCGCCAAATAATTCAACCAATTTAGCCAGTTCGTAACCATGTCCATTTTCGTGATTGATTTTATGTTCATGACCATGTCCTTTTTCGTGATTAATTTTATGTTCGTGACCATGTCCTTTTTTGTGATTGATTTCATGTTCGTGACCATGTCCTTTTTCGTGATTGATTTTATGTTCGTGACCATGACCTTTTTCGTGTTTTGTTTCATGTTCGTGACCATGTCCTTTTTCGTGATTGATTTCATGTTCGTGACCATGACCCTTTTCGTGATTGATTTTATGTTCGTGACCATGTCCTTTTTCGTGATTGATTTTATGTTCGTGATTTAGTTGTTTTTCGTGGCCATGTCCTGCAATATTTCCACCTGTTCCACCGTTTCCACCAAAACTAACCTGATGTACGCCATTTCCAACAAATCCGCCAAATAATCCAACCAATTCAGCCAGTTCGTGACCGTGTCCCTTTTCGTGATTGATTTTATGTTCGTGAACATGAACTTTTTCATGTTTGATTTCATGTTCGTGACTTTGTTGTTTTTCGTGACCATGACCTGCAATATTTTTACCAGATTTACCGTTTCCGCCAAAACCAATCTGAAATCCGCTATTTCCACTAGTCCCGCCGAATAATCCAATCAATTCACTAAGTTCGTGTTCATGTTCTTTTTCGTGATTGATTTTATGTTCGTGACCATGTCCTTTTTCGTGATTGATTTTATGTTCGTGATCATGTCCTTTTTCGTGATTGATTTTGTGTTCATGACTTTGTTGTTTTTCGTGATTGATTTCATGTTCGTGACCATGTCCTTTCTCGTGATTAATTTTATGTTCGTGACCATGTCCTTTTTTATGATTGATTTTATGTTCGTGACTTTGTTGTTTTTCGTGACCATGTCCAGCACTTTTTCTACCAGATCCACCGTTTCCACCAAAACCAACCTGAAATCCGCCATTTCCACCATATAATTTTAGCAATTCACTCAG
>CH001183.1:87861-100492 GCA_000149265.1 Ciona savignyi | reverse complement strand
ATATCAACAAATCCATATCAACCAATCCATATCAACCAATCCATATCAACCAATCCATATCAACAAATCCATATCAACCAATCCATATCAACCAATCCATATCAACCAATCCATATCAACCAATCTATATCAACCAATCTATATCAACCAATCTATATCAACCAATCATATCAACCAATCTATATCAACCATGCATATTAACCAATCATATCAACCAATCCATATCAACCAATCCATATCAACCAATCTATATCAACCATACAACCAATCTATATCAACCATACAACCAATCTATATCAACCAATCATATCAAACAATCTATATCAACCATGCATATTAACCAATCATATCAACCAATCCATATCAACCAATCCATATCAACCAATCTATATCAACCAATCTAATACCAAC
Organism: Ciona savignyi; assembly: GCA_000149265.1. NCBI lineage: Eukaryota > Metazoa > Chordata > Ascidiacea > Phlebobranchia > Cionidae > Ciona > Ciona savignyi. Next base: position 100,081 of record CH001183.1, on the reverse strand, counting down.
CAATCTAATACCAACCAATCCATATCAACCAATCTATATCCATATCAACCAATCATATCAACCAATCCATATCAACCAATCCATGTCAACCAATCTATGTCAACCAATCCATATCAACCAATCTATGTCAACCAATCTATGTCAACCAATCATATCAACCAATCTATATCAACCAATCATATCAACCAATCATATCAACCAATCTATATCAACCAATTCATGTCAACCAATCATATCAACCAATCTATATCAACCAATCTATATCAACCAATCTATATCAACCAATCTATATCAACCAATCCATATCAACCAATCCATATCAACCAATCTATATCAACCAATCTATATCAACCAATCTATATCAACCAATCCATATCAACCAATCTATATCAACCAATCCATATCAACCAATCCATGTCAACCAATCCATGTCAACCAATCCATGTCAACCAATCCATGTCAACCAATCTATATCAACCAATCTATATCAACCAATCCATATCAACCAATCCATATCAACCAATCTAATATCAACCAATCTAATATCAACCAATCCATATCAACCAATCTATATCAACCAATCCATGTCAACCAATCCATGTCAACCAATCCATATCAACCAATCCATATCAACCAATCCATATCAACCAATCTAATATCAACCAATCCATATCAACCAATCTATATCCATATCAACCAATCATATCAACCAATCCATATCAACCAATCCATGTCAACCAATCCATATCAACCAATCTATATCAACCATACAACCAATCCATATCAACCAATCTATATCAACCAATCTATATCAACCAATCTATATCAACCAATCTATATCAACCAATCCATGTCAACCAATCCATGTCAACCAATCTATATCAACCAATCTATATCAACCATGCATATCAACCAATCTATATCAACCAATCATATCAACCAATCCATGTCAACCAATCTATATCAACCAATCTATGTCAACCAATCTATGTCAACCAATCTATATCAACCAATCTATGTCAACCAATCTATGTCAACCAATCTATATCAACCAATCTATATCAACCAATCCATATCAACCAATCCATATCAACCAATCTATATCAACCAATCTATATCAACCAATCTATATCAACCAATCTATATCAACCAATCTATGTCAACCAATCTATGTCAACCAATCTATGTCAACCAATCTATATCAACCAATCCATATCAACCAATCCATATCAACCAATCCATATCAACCAATCCATATCAACCAATCATATCAACAAATCTATATCAACAAATCTATATCAACCAATCTATATCAACCAATCTATATCAACCAATCTATATCAACCAATCTATATCAACCAATCTATATCAACCAATCTATATCAACCAATCTATATCAACCAATCCATATCAACCAATCCATATCAACCAATCTATATCAACCAATCTATATAAACCAATCTATATCAACCAATCTATATCAACCAATCTATATCAACAAACCTTAGCTCTGTCAGCTTCCAACGACATCCTATACGCTTCCTCTTGTTCCAACTTTATATTTTCCCTCGCATTTCGTGCATCCTGTTAACAATACATTGTCACACCAACTATATATAAGTAATCAACAAGTAATCAACAAGCAATTAACAAGCAATCAACAAGCAATCAACCTCTTCCTTTATATCCTGCACCATCCTCTCACAACCTTCTTCAACTGCATTGACCAACTTTGCCATCAGTTCATTCAAATCACAGTTGGCTGGAAAACAAGGTTATTCACGTTTCCAATGTATCTTGATATAGTTGAAAGAAAACAAGCGCAAAACAGTCTTCAACCCAATGGAATAGAATACCTTGGATCATGGCGGTTACTTCACACTGTCTGCCACGCCCATGAGCGACTAGAAGAAGTGGGAAGTTGTCTTTCTTCACTTTCTTGATGGTGTTGGCAACTCCAGACCCCAAATACTGAGTGCACTCTTGCAGAAACCTTAACACCAAACAAAGTTTTACTTGCGGAGCCAAAGAGTTAAGATTTGATTATGAAACATTCATTGCTTACTTTTCTTTGTTAAAAGGTGAAGTAACATCCCATGCCCAAGTTACAAAATGTTCCGACAAATAAGAAATCACAGCCTCCTTGCACAAGAGTTGGCTGCAGAAAACATTGGCCTGTATGCTCTGGTCATGGTGGATGTAGATTGCTGCAATGTTGAATAAATTATCAACATATTACAAAGGGGGTATTGTAGCAACGTACCGAGCAGTTTGCGGTTTCTAGCTTCGGTACCAAACGCTTGTGTTGTTGCCTCCTTCAACGGGGCGGTGACAAAATCTGGCCCAACCTCATAGCGGGACATGAACTCAGACTTGAACTGTTGGAGAGCGCTTCTGTCATCGACTGCTTTCTCAGGCACTGTGGACATGAGGTGTGTTGTAGTGCATATCAAAGTGTTAGTGTTCGTATAGTGCAGTTTCAAAGTGTTAGTGTTCGTATAGTGCATATCAAAGTTTTAGTGTTTTTATAGTGCTTATTAAAGTGTTAGTGTTCGTATAGTGCATGTCAAAGTGTTAGTGTTCGTATAGTGCATATCAAAGTTTTAGTGTTTTTATAGTGCTTATTAAAGTGTTAGTGTTCGTATAGTGCATGTCAAAGTGTTAGTGTTCGTATAGTGCATATCAAAGTTTTAGTGTTTTTATAGTGCTTATTAAAGTGTTAGTGTTCGTATAGTGCATGTCAAAGTGTTAGTGTTCGTATAGTGCATATCAAAGTTTTAGTGTTTTTATAGTGCTTATTAAAGTGTTAGTGTTCGTATAGTGCATGTCAAAGTGTTAGTGTTCGTATAGTGCATATCAAAGTTTTAGTGTTTTTATAGTGCTTATTAAAGTGTTAGTGTTCGTATAGTGCATTTTCAAAGTGTTAGTGTTCGTATAGTGCATATCAAAGTTTTAGTGTTTTTATAGTGCTTATTAAAGTATTAGTGTTCGTATAGTGCATTTTCAAAGTGTTAGTGTTCGTATAGTGCATATCAAAGTTTTAGTGTTTTTATAGTGCTTATTAAAGTGTTAGTGTTCGTATAGTGCATTTTCATAGTGTTAGTGTTCGTATAGTGCATATCAAAGTTTTAGTGTTTTTATAGTGCTTATTAAAGTGTTAGTGTTCGTATAGTGCATGTCAAAATGTTGGTGTTCGTATAGTGCATATCAAAGTGTTAGTATTAGTATAGTGCATGTCAAAGTGTTAGTGTTCGTATAGTGCATATCAAAGTGTTAGTGTTCGTATAGTGCATGTCAAAATGTTGGTGTTCGTATAGTGCATATCAAAGTGTTAGTGTTCGTATAGTGCATATCAAAGTGTTAGTATTAGTATAGTGCATTTTCAAAGTGTTAGTGTTCGTATAGTGCATATCAAAGTGTTAGTATTAGTATAGTGCATGTCAAAGTGTTAGTGTTCGTATAGTGCATATCAAAGTGTTAGTGTTCGTATAGTGCATGTCAAAATGTTGGTGTTCGTATAGTGCATATCAAAGTGTTAGTGTTCGTATAGTGCATATCAAAGTGTTAGTATTAGTATAGTGCATTTTCAAAGTGTTAGTGTTCGTATAGTGCATATCAAAGTGTTAGTATTCGTATATTGCATAACGAAGTGTTAGTGTTCGTATATACTTATCAAAGTGTTCGTATAGTGCATATTAAAGTGTTGGTGTTCATAAAGTGCATCAGTAAACTGTCATTGTTAAAATGTGACAAATATTTGCAAGAAACGTGAGAAAACTCACTGAGTTGGTTTAATCTACTATTTGCAGGGGAAGATGCAAATATGAAATCATCATCGTCCATGTTGTTGGTTGCGTCTACAAACATGTCGTCTTCTTCATCTGAGCTATCCTCCATTTCCCCACCATTTGTGTGGGTGGGTATGATGTGGGGGGGTTTGGGTGGGTTTGGGGCAGGGGGGGCACTTGCAACACTCAGGTTATGTATCGGGGTGCTCAGTTTTAAACTAGCGAGGGTGGACTTAATAAAGGGGAGGGGGATAAAAAGAAAAAAAAAACGTTAATTATTATTGCACATACAATATATTCTAGATATACATAGGATTAAAGTGGGATATCAGTACTCACTTAATCGTTTTCTATTCTTTATTGCAATGCGCAAACTCCTACGTTCGCTCATGCATGACTTTTTGATGACATCACCAGCCGCAGCCATGTTTTTATCGAGCACAAACTTTCGTTTACAACTATTCATCTTATACTTATGTACAATGTTCTATGCTTTGCAGGTTTGCTCAGGTACACAAGATACAGTTTTACATCAATTGAGATTATGATGTCATAATAACTATTTTTACCCAATGTATTACACATCATATAAGACATTCACCTGTTCATTTGGTGAGTTTGCAGTAGGAAATCCCTTCCATATTTGGAAGCGTGGGGAAATATCAGTAAAAGATGCAACTTCTTGCTTTAATTCTTTAAAACTTTTTGAGCCTTCGATTTCGACAATCTTAACTTGCTGATTATCTTCATTCGATATCGATAACTTGTACACGGTTGTTAAACCAGCCGACCTGCCATACACAACACATTGTTTCCTGTGTGACACACTGAGAAGTTTTTTTTATCACTCGATATTATTTCCTGTTTTCAGGATAGAAATTTTAACATCAGCCATCCTATTTATCCACCTAATGATAGTTACTGCCTATAAATTGATCCCTGATTTTAAAGTTGAAAGGTATTTCATGTCAGAAACCAGTTTTCGCGCCACTGAATTTAACCATAAAACGTACCACACCCAGAATTCTTTAAGTGTAGGAATCACTTTGTGGACTCGCGGGTATAACAATTAAAGGTTAATTAGGTTAACGTTGTATAAAACACACATACAATTGCTATTAAGGGGTGCAATTTTCAACATTAGGATACCCCCTAATTTTACACCTATCTGGTACTTACAGAGGGAAAGCAGAGCAAGGTACTGGCAGAGGATCATTTGAATCTGTGGCCAAACTGACAAGTGGCAGAGGTGAATATGTTCGGATCGTCATCTGGTTCAGATGAGGAAGGTGCAGAGCTGATAATAATGTTTCATCCGACGGATCCTGGACAGCGGATTCAACCGGCCACCTCTCGAACTCTGTCTCCTCCACAGGAATCCCAAGCTCAATGGAAGCGATTTGTTTTAAAAGACCTGAAATCATAGATTACTAGCAAAATGCAAAAATTAAAACAAAAATAAAATTATAAATTTTTTTTTTATATTATGGTTTTGTTTAATTTGCACTATAAACCTTACATTTATCCAGTTTATTAAAAAAATTTATAAAAAGTCAAAAGTAATCATAGACATAACTAGTTAAGTGCCGCATGTCAAAAGTTTAAAACAAATTGTAATAATTGCAGAATTTTTATATAAAACAGTTCTGTTCAATTTGCCCTGCTAATTAACATTTCTCCAATGTATAAAACAATTAAAAGGATTTGTGTACAGATTGATAAATAACAGAGCAATAAATAACTCTTGTGTAACAAATCCATACCGACGGAGTTCGAATCGAGCAGAGAAACATCTTTAACGATTCCACCAAGTTTGCATGAGAATGTGAGCATGGTATCGTCGGGTTGTGTGATGTTGCTTGCCGATCCATGTCTGAGGAATTATCACAATAACTATGGGTTGTTATGGTAGTGAAGCATACTTACAGTGGTTGAAATACTTGGAAACCCTTAATAAAATGCAGGAAACTGTACAAGATCTGAACAGGCAGCAATAAATTCCCTTTAACATTTTTGTCTACTACTTTGCTTTATATCGTTAAATAAAATAGTCTTTGTTTTCCAAACTTTACAAGTATGCTAGTGTATCCACTTTGTAATATTAGATTGTGTTTTATCGCTTGGTAGCACTGGGTCTTGATTTCCAATTGAACAGCCCAGATTATGGATTTTAAGAACATAAAACAAACCAACACTAATGGTCATTTTAAAAACTACAAGACACATATCACCTACTCTCTGTAACAATGGTAGCATTATGGTAAAGAGGGGAATTTATATTACATTACAGAACCCATACAGACCACCACAGCAAATTAGGATTGCATGTTGGCGCAGATAAAAATGTAACTAAAAGCAATTGCAAATACGGGTTTTATATTTACAAAAGGGGCAGTTTCAATTGATTCTCTAAAAACACAGTTGGTGGCAAGGAGGAAAGATTTGTAAAAAGCACTCGTACATCCACTGTAATTTGTGGCTGTGGCCCACTCATATTTATATAAATGCCATCAATATCAGTTTTGTTTAAATTATGCCATGTAGGCAGAACCATGATTATATGACATTATTAATATGATGGACCACAATATATAAAGAAATGCAACAACATTTACAAACGCTATGAACTGACTGCATATTTACACTATAATGGAAAACTTTGTGTTAATTATACAGTAAACTGCATTTGTTAATACAACAGTTTTGCTTGATATAATGTTATTGTAATGAGTATTTATTGTGTGCAAAATTGAAATTAGGATTTACCAGAATTTGTTATTTTGGTGATCTTGTGTAACTAATAAGCCAGGTAGGTGCTTGTTATACAGAGGGAATTTTCACCCATTTGTATTAACACAGCAAACTACTTTTAGGACCATGGTTTGGCTATGATTTTGGATCTATCAACAGTAATTAATAACTCAATTTCTTTAAAGTTAGGCACATCCAGGTAAATTTGCATTGCAGCGGTAAATTGGCTTTACAAACTGTGCCAAGCTATATAATTTGCAGTTGGATCAATTAGGTAACGTAAGATCTCTACATTCTATGTTTTATTACTGCAAGGGGTTAACTTAATAATGTATAAGAATAACATGTTGCAATAAAATATACTTGCCATGTTTCTAAACATTATTAAAACAGAAAAACACAAATTAAAGTTGTGTATTATTGACTTTAATTAACAGACAGCAATACCAAAATTTCAACCAAGTATTGGTAATGTTTTATTCATTAAATGTCTGACAGCTAACCAGCCATTCCTAAAGCAATATTCTCCTAAATATACTGGTAAAGGAGGAACTGTTTTCTTCAGTACACTTAGTAATTGTCATTAAACATTTATGTAAGAATTGTTTGGCTGTCGCACCTGATAAAAATGAGTAGACATATGTCATTTTTTATGACTTAAGTGCAAATGGCTTTAGCTCATAATTATAATAGAAAATAGATTATTATGTTCCCTAAGATATACCAAAGGTCCCAGGTGCATGATTAACTGCGGTTTTCTTGAATTTGTTATTCTATGCACTATACGGTACTTATCTAAATTCATATTAATCAAATGCCACATATTATAATTACCGAGTCTAAATCATTAAGACCTTAGAATAGATTTTAAATGTTACCAAGCCTGAGAAAATTAAAGATTGGCACTAGCAATAGATGGTAGGCTATATAGGTATCTCTGAGAAGAGGAATTATAACTTTATTTAAAAGATGAAAAAACATACACATATGTCCAAAGTATCACAGCTTCTTTTTATAACTAATGTTATAGGCTGTATTTTAAGATTATATATTGATCAATTGAGTAATGTTTAAGTTCAGTAATCATTAATAACCAAACATGGAATACCGTTGTTCATTATGATCAGTTCCTTGTGCTCCAATGGATAGGTTGACCGCTGTGTGTAAGTTCCACTCGCACTGTTCAAGTATGGACATGCTCTCCGCAATGTCATCATTCCCAGTACATGCCTGTTGGTGGTTGCGGTTAAAATTATGTTTCATTTTCACACATGAATCATAGATATACTACACAAATTGCAATAGATTGCATAAGTGTTGAAGAAATTATACTTTTTAGTTGCGGTTATTAGTGCTCTCGCCACTTATGGCATAAACCAGTACTAACTCTCCTTTTCAGAAAAAGGAATTCCTCATAACATGGCTAGAATTCTAACGCTTATTCTCATGAGAATACCATGTTACATTCCTTAAAAGTATTCATTGAAGTACGGAATTGTTTTTATTGGAATATTACATATTGAACCATTAATACAGAAAAGGTAGTGTCATCAAAGTTAAAATGATGGTGACAGTTCGATGTATATAAAGTATTCTTTACAAGTCTGTATTAGGCTACAATGGAAATAGATCACTTTTTATTATAGACTAAAGTCTACATTGCTAAAGCACCAGATAATAGTGAAAAATTTAGGAAAGGCAAACTGCACTTAATTGACATATCATTGTTGGGTTGGTTTTTATATAGGTCCTAAGTTAGAATGAGGATGATTTTTAGAAGGTAGATTAGTGGGGGTGTGAGAGTTAGAGTTCCCTTCCCACCTTCCCTAAAAGTATGGCTGATTGTGACAATATCTTTCAGGTGCACAACTAGTTGAGTGGCCACATATACCAAGGTATATGGAAATATGTATGGGTAAATTTGACATGATTTCCAGACTGGCCTCCTGAGATATATCTGTAGGTTTAGTCAATTTAATCATACGGATACGCTATAGGTACCTGAAAATTGGCGAGTATTTCGTTTTTGTCCATATTTTCTTGATTATCTTTGACTAAGCCTTTCTTTTCACCAGCATGCGTTAAAATACGATACAAAGACAGTTGACGTTTCACTATTAACCTTACAAAACAGTTAAATACATATAACAAGACCGCACATACAGCTGTACCTGGCAAAACAATCTTATCAATCGAAAGCGGAACAACGATACCTAGCAAACCATAATACAAAAATGCACGGTCATTTCTCTCATATAGGCTAACAAAGAAACATTATGAGAGGGAACTAAATACAGGCTAATACGCAATACTTGGCAAGTTACTGGGTAGGTTTCCTTTGTTTATAACCTGGTTTTACTAAATCATGTCCTATAATTATTTTTTCACTCTATCATAATTCTAACACCATCCACATCTCTCACTGAAATTTTGCTAGCTAGTCGATTGTGTTCTTGGGCAAAGCACTTAGCAGATAACTCTTAGACAAAGTGGATTACTGGTTTCAGGAAAAAATCATGCAGAACACACAATTTGGCCTTTTTCCGTATGTTAACCCTCCGTAGGGTAGGCCTATTCGCGAGATAATCTGACGAATGCCCTGTGATAAAGCCGTCATCGCCTTCGCCGTTGTACAACTTAAATTGGGGGGGGGGGTCATTTTCTAAAGACGGTGAATTTTTTTACGTCACAAAATAATTATTTGTTTTATTAATCTATATTGATCATTGGTTTTTATATTTAAAAAAAATCCTGAAATATTTTTCTAGACAAAACGATGATTCTTAACTGATAATCGTACAAAAAAATTATTGATCTGATGGATTTGTACTGCGTCACGTTTCAACCAAAAGGTTTCAGATTCGAAACTGGTCACTATAGCTAGCCGGGTTTGTACCAAATAAAACCCAGCTTACGCCGCGAAACTCCTCAATACATAAAGACAGTGGTTTTCAACCTTTTTATAAGGACTATTTCCAAGCTGACGTAAATATACGCGGAATCAAGTCATAGATATGAAAAATAAGGTTTTCAATAAGCTTTTACCGAAAAAAATCATTCTTTATTCGTACAGAGTTCTATGCACTGACTTCTAGCAAAAGCAACTGTGCACACGGCTCATTCAGGCGCTTTCTAAACTTAAATGAGTCCGCGGACTCTGGGTTAAGAAACACTGACCTAAAAGAACATATATCATACATCATTGCCATGTGTATGGAGCAGCTGAACAAACCAACTTGAATTGACAAAGAATTTCAACACGAACGAAAAGAGAATGCGGCAACGTGTATTCACCTTCAACTAACTGCCGGATAATCTCCAGAAACCCAACTTAACCACTGACCAGTCTGCTTTAACGCCCAAATTTAAAAATGGCGAAAATGTACAATTTAGATGCATTGGATATGCAAAAAAAACTTAGGATAAATCATCACAGTTTAGTGTACAATTCCTGGCAGACAATGATAAGCATAACAAAGCCTGCATCGCTTACGGAATTATCTGCTTCGATATTCTTTGCCGATATCGTACGACTAAACAGAAATATTTGTTCCCAAAAAAACCTAAAAATTAGAAGTATAAAATGAACTCAGAAAACACAAATGAACACAATATAACCCAGTTTACATCGGGAAATCGCCTAAAAAATTACTTTCGCCCCCCCCAAAAAAATGAGAAACACTAATTAAATTGTTTTACCGTTTTATTTTATAACGATCATGACGTGTCACATAATTTCTAAATTTTAAATTGTTTTTTTTTTCCTTTTTTTAGTTCATTATTAAGATGTTGAACAAGTTGCTAATTATTTAATTACTTAGGGAAATACCCCATCAAATCGGACCACAAAGAAAAAGTTAGACAATTAGCTACGATGGCCTATAGATGCTTGTAAATACACAATATGTGTGATTCAGGCGTTTCTTCAATTTGGTAGTAACCATTATTTTACTAGATTCAGGCAATGTTCGTTAAGTGCCTTGCCCAAGGACACAGCCAATTAGTTTTATAGCGACCAGTTTCGATGTTTCGCCAAACTAAAACTCAGTTTAACAAACACATTTGATGTTATGGTTCTGCCCGTTATTATTGAGTACCATTTGTCGAAGTTACAATCCAATTCAATGCCCCCTGACTTAAACGGTGACAACGATTCACTAATGTTCAAGAAAGTTCATAGAAAAGTGGTATAAAGTAAGTAGAATTAAATAAGTATTAATTCGGCGTAAAAGGGAAATGATTAAAAGGGTGTATAAACGAAATAAAGATAAAACAGCGATGTAGGTTAAGCAAGTCCACAAATTCAATATTTTACAAAATCATTTCTCTCGGATTTCAATCCCAAGCCCGTTGGTCTAAAAATATCCACTGAAATAATTCAACACTTCTAGTGTATTATAACGCTCAACGCACAACAAGTGCTTCCTGGTTGATACAATGTTTTATAATTCGATCTATAAATATGTGGCAACTTCTACTTCAGCGCTTATAAGTGCATTCTAACCAGTGGCACTTTCGATTGTAAACAGGGGATATTCAATGCAGTATAATCGGCGGCCCGTTGGTCTAGGGGCATGTTTCTCGCTTTGGGTGCGAGAGGTCCCGGGTTCAAATCCCGGACGGGCCCGATTTTTTTAATTTTGAAGATAATTTCTAAAGGAAGTTTACCTCAGGTTGTCTTACTCGTTGCAATGGTCGGTATAGATATCGAGGTGGCGAAGGAATAATAACGGAATAACAAAGCTAAACATTCCATATTTAAAAAGAAAGTGTCGCTCAAACGAAGATACTTCAAACTTGTGAAGTGTTTTGAATTGTACCGAAATAAACCGGAGCCTCATTATTTTCCTGTTTTGGATTTCTCTAACATATTCTGGAATATGGTATTAGCAGCGGCCTGTTGGTCTAGGGGCATGATTCTCGCTTTGGGTGCGAGAGGTCCCGGGTTCAAATCCCGGACGGGCCCGATTTTTGTTAATTTTCACACGCGGGATTACCAAATTAAAATAATACTTAATTATACTTTGATATAAGCAAACTGTACGCTTAATATATATTTTAAAATTCTACCCGCCAAATATTTATACGACAATAATCGATAAATATTCGTGTCATGTTTCGAACCACATATACGTGTAAATACTGCTTAGGTATAGGCCACAAACAAGCTGATTGTAATAAAAGTAAATTCGAACACCCTGAACTCAACAAAACAAACCACAAGAACCTACAACACATTATCCAATGATTAGAACAACGATTTAATTTCCGAGTTCGAGAAGTGGCGATATCGACGTGCACTCCGCTCATCCATTGGGTAAAACGTCGAACCACGCTGATGACGAAACAAGGAAAGACGTCATCACATACTGGGGACGCCCCTAAGCTGCAACCGAAGACGGTATGCCTGCGATATCTGTTCAGCAAAACTGCATTGTGATGACGGTTTCACACCAACTCAAGTCCGATCCACAAAGACATTTCTATCACATTTCTCACCAACGTCATCTTTCATTTTAAATATCTTTATAAACATCTATATTTCTCTATTCTTGTCATGTACGAAATTGCTTAGTATTAAGGCAAAGGTGTAAAATTACGTGGATATAAAGGTAAAATAATAAATTGGATATACTGGAGTAAACACATATAAATAATTGCAAAATGAATAATAACACACG
>CH001183.1:53483-66533 GCA_000149265.1 Ciona savignyi | reverse complement strand
GTGGGCGCGGGGTAATCTGACGACTGCCCGTGTGATAACCCTCTTGGTTTTCCTATTCACTTGAATATCCTATCCTCCTATCCTAGCCCTAAAAGCTTTGTCGGCCACGTTCGCTCCATATGCCTACTTTTTTAATGATATTTTAACCGGAGATATATAAACAAGAGATTTCTTGTTTATATAGGATAGGATAGGGTAATTATCTTTATCCCCGTGAATGGGAAAACCAAGGGGGTTAACACACGGGCAATCGTCAGATCACCTCGCGCCCATCGTCGGGTTACCGGAGCTATTGCAGTGTGTTGTATATGATAGACACGTTACTTCATTTTGGTAGAACCCATTAATCTGCTGGGTTCAGGCAATGTCCGTAAAGTGCATTGCCCAAGGACACAACCGACTAGCTAGCGACTAGTTTCGCTTTGGGGTAAGGTTAGAATTAGTTTGCATAGTTTTTTTTTAAGTTTTTTTACTTAGCTCAGTTTCGAATCCATGGTGGGCTCGTTGTTAAGAACGTTATTTTATTATGTAGATCGGTAGGCCTATATGTATCGGTCGCGTTACCCATTCGGCCACACGATCGTATAGTTTTTCGGTTTGGTGTGCAATTGTGGGCTCGCGCTTTCTTTTGTTGCTGTATGCTGGAGCGTTGGCTGAGCTTGGTTCGGTAGGCTGTCTAACGGTCTCTCGCGAGCTGCGCAGCGGAAAGTCTATAAATTCACTCTCCACAGATCGCCTACAAATAATTATTGTAGCCACGATTTGTACAGTCTTAACTCAAACTCGAAGTCTATAACTCTTGATTCACTTTAGTTATATTCTGCGTCTCATTCAATATACGGTTTATTCGCGACTCAAGTTACTTAGTACGTCATTCCGCATGTCGCCAGTTGTATAGTCTAAGGTACGTTATACAGCATGACGCAAGTTATCTAAAGTACGTTATTGTAGGTTATTATATTAGGTTATATAAATTTCCTGAATATATAGGGAATTTACAAGGTGCGAAAAGTTTACGTGCCAGACGTTTTTACATCTGCACGTTTGACTAACTGTGGGGAATTAGGTGGCAAAACTATGTTAACGATTTAAACGGCAAAATACAAAGGCCCGTACAAGGTGATAATTACGTAACGGGTAATAATACGTGAGAGTCGGAAAACTTTAATCGCAAAAATAAACGACGTAAAAACACAAAATATTTTAGACATAAATTAAAACAAAAATATACTATACGAAATGCTACACAATTTCCCCCTTACCTTGTTTTCTCTATTTAGTGTTGCCCGACTATTCTGAAACAAAACAAAAGTTAAAAACTGAAAACACTGCTTATTAAAGCAGTTCAGTCCATCGGTAGATACTGTGTGTAAACATAAAGCTTGGTGGGTTGGATTTGTTCACACCGATCAAACTGGTGGACGTTCGTAGCAATGGCAAACACCAGTGGAAATATGAAGGAACTGGAATGTGACCTGGAGTTTGTATATGACGATTCTGACATATATGAAAATGAAATAAGTGAGCAGTACACATATACTGAAGAACCAGAATTTCAACTAAATAAGGAAAGCTTTGAAAAGTTACTGAAGTCAAAAGGTATTATATTTCAAATAATTATATCTGTATTACCTTTATACAATAATCTATAATAACATTGAGTCTGACAGATTAGCTAAGTGAGTTGATGCGAAGCCTTTTATCTTGAAGGTTTGCTGATTTGAAACTGGTTGCTAGCTAGCCGGTGGTGTCTATGGGCAAGGCACTTAACGAACATCGCCTAAACCACATATTAGGTTCTATTAAACTTGAAGGAATGTTTTCAGTCATAAACAACACACTGCAATAGCTCCGGTAACTCGACATTGGACGCGAGGTTATCTGACGATTGCCTGTGTGATATCCCCTTGAAGTTTTTCCTATTTACGGTATAAACATGAATATCCTATTCAATCGATGACGTACAACATATTGGGTCGATGTCTGCTACATTTCTTCATATCAGCATGTGCAAGAAACGTAGTCTGTGTTCGATTGCTAGTGGGTTTGTGGAGACTAGGGTTGGATGTTAAGGTTCATGACAACCTGTTTTCCATGCACAATATCTCTATTAGGGATGCACAATATAGGATACTTGGGTATTCTAGAATATTCTAGAATAATATATTTTGAATCTAGAATTTCGAATCCTATTCTAGAGTGTGTTATTGTTTATTTAAATTTGCTATGATGTGCAAATATTTTTCCATTTTAAAAAATATATACTGTGTGGTATATGAATATTAATTAAATGTATAGAACTAGCAATATGCCTTTATACAGTGTTAAGAGAAATTAAGGACCTACTCAACATATATCCCCATAATTTATGTTTTCATTTAAAAGTGTATTAAATAAATTAGGCTACTACAAATTTAACAAAATTAATAACCAAATATTTTAGATTTTATTTTTGTGCTAATTAAAAACATAGTTGTGGAATAAATATTTCCAAAAATAAGCCTGTCTAGTCTTCAAACAACTTTCTAATAATTGCGTCGTATTTAAAGGTGCAATAAACCATGTGATTAGCGCGGGGAAAGTGACCTACTTTCTTTGTGTGTGCGCGCGCTTTAAGCGCGTCGTATTGGACGCATAAGATAACTTATCATGCTTATCTATTGTCGCACGCGTGCTGAGACGATACGCTGAAGTTTGCATAATCGGCATCACGCGTGTTCTTGCGCGATGGATTGCAGCCAATATTTTACGTTTTTAATTTCGAATCCTAACTATTCTTATTAAACTGCTTGTAACGATTCGAATCCCTAGAGATTCGAATCTCAAAGATTCGAAATTCTATATTGTGCATCCCTAATCTCTATCTTGTATAATCATGTTGTAGAAAAGTAATATTTATATCAGAAGTCTTATTTTTAAATTTATTTCTAGACTATGAAAACTGGTCAAGTTTATCTAACGAAAACCAACGAGCCTTGATAATGCACATTATTCAAACGTTGGATGTGTCAGACAAAAGTGAAAGGTAAAAGATATTATATATCAATTCATTTTGTATTCACACAGCATATTTATAAGATAAGATACAAACTATGCTTAAACCATTCCGAATTAATGGATTAAACAGAAACTGCAGCAATGTCTCCACCAACTTAACATGCAATTGCTGTGGTAACCTGACTGAGAACAGCTTACAAACCTACGCTAACTAATATAAATTATTGATTTTGTATATAAAATATCTTTGATATCATGTTAATAAAATAATTGCCTTTTGTATATGTATTATTATTTTTACGAATTTTTTTGTAACTTTCACTTACTTCAGTGTGTATATTTGTACTTCAAAGTTCGACATTAAAATTAAAGTTGAAACAACTAAGTTTCTTCCATTTTTGCCTCTAAGGTTTGAAGCAGTGAGGTGGGTTTTATACTTGGTCCAAGGAGTATTTGGCGAGTGCTCCAATATAGAGGAGCAGAAGACAAAATGCAGAACGAACTGCTTCCTCCTATATAAGCTTGGTATATTCAACATTGTGCAGGAACTTCTTATGATGGAAATAAAGTAAGTTCAGGCCCACCAGCACACAGTTACTAACAAAGTTTTTAAGAAAAAAATAACTTTTATCATTGTTTTTTTCGTATATTTCTAATATGTTTTTACCTGATTTGGGTATGTTTACTGAAAAAAGTATTTTAAAGTAATTAACATAAGACCAACATGTGAACAAATATTTTTTGGGGTAAAGCGACATAATAGGATATTTTCACAAATAAACTAGTTTTCTTGCGAGTCATTTCCATTCTTCTCACCCTAGGACACAACCGTGTGTTAAGTGATCCATTGAATTCATTCAACTTCTGATATTACTCAGCAGCTAGAGTAAGACAAAACAAAAAACATAAATATTGGACTAGCCAGATATTACTTCATTACCAAGCAACCCTATCACCCCTAAAATACCCCGACCCCATTATTGGTGTTGGGGAATCATATAATATATCCTCACATTATACTTGCTATAACCCCCAACCACATACAGCTCCTCCCCCACCCCTCCAACTGCTGTGTCGGCCGACAAGAAATCGAACATCCCCTCCCTCCCCGACAGCTTGGAGTTGCGTAGTCTCATCACCATCTTATACACCATGGTGGAGACTCTGCGTCGCGACCAACATTCCGACTCAGATGAGCACGTCAAACTGAGGAAGGACTTCTTCACTGAACTTGGTTCGTTGTATTTGGGGGACTTTGTAGACGTGAAGTTAGGTGTTGGGGGTTCAAACTTATCTTTAAAATTGCACCACTGCCACCTCTAATGTGAATTTAAAGTATGGTTAAATAGACTTAATGTGAAGGAAATATATTTAACTGAATTTTAACATTATAATTTATAACCATAATAACATGTTTCTTTACATAATGGTATTTGGGCAGCTTGGAAAACAACACGTTCTACACCAAAGTTAGATCTTGATTATACTGCAATAATACAGGGCGTTGTTGTAGTTAGGAGCTTAAGATATATATAAGAGCAGTCCTGTTTTATTTTATTTATTTAAGGCTCCAATTCTAAGCTTTTAACTAAAAAATTAAGTAATACATTGCATATCAAGTTTTTACCTGTATTATTTAATTCTCTTATTATTAATATAGGTCCTTGGCTTTTTAGTAGAATATTAACAAATGCTTAATAACTGCAATATAACATATGGATACAGGATATTCATGTGTGTTATGTATATTTGAGACATTCCTTTAATGTGGAACTCATTAATCCACTGGGATTAAGCAATGTCCGTTGAGTGCCTTGCCCTTAGGACACAACTGACTAACTAGCTACCAGTTTCAAACCTGCAACCCTTCAGCTAAAAGGCGACACACTAACCCACCAAACTAACCAGTCCAACATGATTCCCTAGAACAAGGTCTAAATGACAAGGAGCCACTCATCATCACATTATTCAACATGGTGTGCAAGTTCTGCTCGCACACTTCATTCATCCTTCCAATGAAGAAGGTTCTGTTGCTTCTGTGGAAGTTGCTACTGGTGAGTGAGCTCAGTGGATATTCATGTTGTGCAACCATGGTTATACCAGGTGGTTGTATGATATGGTCAACCCTCAGATTACTTCTGGCATTACTTTATGTCGACAGTTGAGTTATTTGAAGCTATTACATTGTACCTTTACATGCCATATTACAATGGTTTTGAACATTAATCTACTTTTTCGCTGGTTTCGATTCCACAATCACATGAAGATACTGACTAGATCAGGGATGTCCAACTAGATGAACATGCTTTACATCTATGTAAATCACTGTGTGTAGAATAATTTTCCAACAATTCTGTTTTATTTAGCTGAGTCAGATTTCGCTTTAATAACAAGTTCTCTGCCACCCTGCAGACCATTCTCCGAGGATTCAAAAATCTCCACAAGAAAATGGAAACACGAAGGCAGGACATGGGGCTTCCCCTATTGCAGGAAAACCCGATAGAAATCGTTCGTCAGATGAGCGCGTCGGCCCCTCCTACGTCCGCTGCCGATCTGCTTGACATCCCGCAGGGTGGGAAGAGGAAGGGAAGGAAGGTAGGAGTGATGTGGATGGATGATTATACAATGGTTGATTCATAGTGTCCTATATACCTTATATTGTCGCCTGTGGTAACTATTTTATTCTGTTGATTTTTTTTTAATTTTCAACCTTATATAAAAAAATTAGTTCTAGTCTAATATTCAAACTGGCAGTAGTAGTGGACCAACACCAACCTAGATACATATATATATAACCAATGTAGACCAACCTATATATATTCAGAGCATCCTTTATGAGCTTGAAATCGACACAAACAACGATTCAACGAATCCACAAGAAAAATCTGACGAGCCGGTGAGTCCTGTGTGATATCTTACTTGGTAGAACATCGCCAGCAACCACAGGACAACTTTTATTCATTAACAAGCTTAGGTACAAAGCCTAAGTGCGCAGTTCTTGCAAATAGGAAATTAATTACTTTTAAACACCGATTTCCCATGACTGTGTGGGGGAGATTGTGTGGTCTGGCTCAGTTTAATTCTTTATATTTTGATGGATCCCCTTACATGGAAGGGTGGGGCTGGTGTGGTCTGATACCCCCTTATATGGAAATGTTCCAGCCGCTGGAGGAGGAGAAGGTGACGAGCATCGATGGGGAAATCCCCAGTGTGGACGGGGTGAACGGGGGTGAGGAGAGTCCGCTGGATAAAACGAACGGGGTCGTGAACACCGACCATGTTCAACCCTCCGATGCAGAAGGGGCTATTGGGGTACAACCGGGGTCGGGGGAAGCCCCTCCTGGAGGGGTGATGGTGGGTACCATGTATCGGGGTGTGTTGTGTGGGTGGGTGGTGATGCTATTATGGGGCCTAGTGGGTTGTGTGGTTGTTATTTTATATATCAGGGGTAGATTGTGTTGTGTGGATTGTTGATTGATATTATGGGACCTAGTGGGTTATGGTTTACTTTAAAGTTATTTAATTTTCAAGTGTCTCAATAATGCTGAAGTCAACAGACTTTAACATTCTTAACTCTTTCCGTCCCAACTCGCCATATATGGCGAGTTGGTGGGAAAACATGGTATCCCGCCTGTACATAAATTACATTTTACATTACATTACATTAATAAGGGCGGGTCCACAGTAGCTACCGGGACCAGGAATTTAGGCCATGGAAGGCCCATTACTCCAGCGCCCAGGGCTAGCATGGATCCGGGATATAGCGGTCAAGTCTGCCAGTGTCCTGAAGGAAACTGACTAAATGCTTGACCGGAATAGATGCGAGATCATCAGATTTAAAAACTCCAAAATTCCTCCATCTGGTTACAGCAAATGCTGGACAATGGCCAACATAGTGTAAAGGAGTCTCGTCTTCTTCTTGGCAGAAGGGACAGGTTGCACATGCCGTGCGCATGAGGATGGATTGGTGCTTTGCCAAATTAGCATGACCAGTGATAATCTGAAGAACAGATCGTAACTGTCTCCGCCGCAGCCGGAGAAGTTCCATGGACAGGGATAGGCCTTGTCCAAGATACTCCTTCGTCTGACGACAGCCACAGTGTTGTCTCCATTCTTCAGCATGTTTTCGGCTTATCCACGCCTCCAATTCTGTTCTGACAGAGCAGACAGGAATACAGAGGGATGGTTCTGGACCGATGAAGGCAGTGCTGGATGCGTCACGAGCCAACTCGTCAGCTTGATCATTGCCATCAAAGTTTGAGTGGCCTGGAATCCAGCAAAGTTCCACAAGATTAAGCCCTCCAAGATTGTGAAGAAGGTACCATGTCTCTCGCAGCAAGGGGCTATGTATCTTCAAGCTCATAAGAGCTTTCAGAGCAGCCTGACTATCACTGTGAATGGTGATGGACATTTTTGCAGTGTTCCAAGACTGCAGAATCCTTGCAGCATGATTTATTGCAAGAATCTCTGTCTGAAAAACTGAGGGGAAGCTTCCAAGTGGAAAGCTGAATTTGTAATCAAACTTGGTGGATTGAATAAATACTCCAGCACCAGTCGATCCATCTAGTCGTGACCCATCAGTGTAACAGACAAGCTGTGATGGGTCAGATGGTCGTACAGGTGGAGTGATGTTGTCACGGTCGCTAATCTGAATCGCGAAGTGGCGTTCCAGATGGAGAGTGCAGGAACTGCAATCCACTGGCAATGACAGAAGATGGATATCTTCCATTGCTTGGTTGCAGATGTCAATATGACTTTTCTTGTGCCACACTGAGTAACCAGTCCCCTTCCAGTGGCCTAAAAATCTAAGGCGGTGTGCCGTTTTAATGGCTGTGCCCTGGAGGTACAGGTGCAGCGGGGGGAGGTTAAGTAGCATCTCCATTGCCCTTGTGGGGGTGCCTTTAAAGGCGCCAGTGATGCATAGGCAGGCCAACCTTTGAACCTTGCGCAGGTTGTCCTGTATATTGCGCTGGTATGTTGCGCTGACTGACACTAATGAAGCATAGGTCAGGATAGGTCGGATAATCTGACAGTAGAGCCACATCATTATTTTTGGCTGTAGCCCCCATGTAGGGCCAACTGCTCTACGGCATTGTGCTAGAGCAGCAGTTGCCTTCTTGATACGACTTGAATGGTGATTCTTCCAAGACAGCTTGTTGTCCAGGATGACACCAAGATACTTAGCTTCCTTTGATAGGCTAAGCTGGATATTGTGGAGAAAAATTGGTCTTAAAGACCATTTTCTCCTTCTTGTGAACATTACCACCACTGTCTTTGCCGGAGCAAAGCGAAGGTGGGTTGTTCTATTGCCCATTTCTCCAGACGATTAAGGGTTGATTGGGCAATCGTCCCAATCGTTGATGGGTCTGGGCCAGATATAATGACACTCAAGTCATCAGCATATGCTTGCACAAGTGCAGCCTCTTGGCTAGTGAATTGGCGTAGTAGAGTGTCCACCAGGAGGTTCCATAACAAGGGGGATAGGATTCCCCCTTGTGGACAACCTTTTTTGACCTGTTTTTTCTCTGTACAGCCATGCAGTTCTGCTGTGGCTGTTCGGTGTTTAAGCATATAACTTATCCACCGGATAACTGTATCATTAACAAGATACTTTCGCAAAGGAACTATCATGGAATCGAAAGTGGCATTAGAGAAGGCTCCTTCAATATCCAGAAATACTCCAAAGTGCATATTGGTTATGAAAGACCGCCTTCTCCAGTTTGATGATCATATTACTGGAGGGCATCTTCGGTAGAAAATCCCGCTCTATATGCATATTGGTTGGGGTGTAGGGGGGATTGTCCAATAGGTCCCTCCTGCAGATACCAAAGTATGAGTCTCTCGAAGCCCTTCATCACGAATGACATGAGACTCAGGGGTCGATAGGCTTTTGCCGTTGAGTAGTCTTCCTTCCCCTGGTTTGGGTGGGAAAACCACTTCTCGCGACCAGCCATCTTTGTGGGATAAAACCCAACCAGGAGAGATGCTTTAAAGATCTGGATAAGAAGGGGGCACAGGATTTCCAATCCTTTTTGAATAAGTATTGGATAGATTCCATCAGGCCCTGGGCTTTTAAAAGGCTTAAATGATGTATAAGCAGCCTTAATTCTTTCAGCTGTGATGATGTTGTTGACTAGCACTTCATCGCTAGCTTGAATTGAGGACCATTGTTTAACGTGGTTAGTAGATGATCCTTGATTATTTACATTCTCTGGGAAGTGTGCGTCCAGTAGAACGTGTAAGGTTTCAGAATGGAGTGCTGGTGAAATCACCATTTGATTTCCGTAGAGATCCAATCTGAAGAGAGCGATGCTTCTTGAGGATTCGATGAAGCCGTGCCATTGCTGGCAAGGTGTTCACCTCCTCGCACAGTTTGCGCCAAGACGCCCGTTTTCTGGAGCGAATGGCATTTTTGTAAGCTCGGGTGCTTGCCTTGGACTCATCCCATGCGGCAGGAGTCTTAAGCTTAAGAGCTTTCCGGTGGGAGCGTCTCGCACAGCGACGAAGAAGTGTTAGTTCTGCGCACCACCAGGAAGGAGTGTCATTTGATGTTCTTTTGATCAGGCGACACGATTTCTCATATGATAAGGTAATGGCTGTTTCGACAGCTTTCGCCAGCATGTCGACCTCCTTTGCAGTTTTTGGAGGTGCAGCTGGAATTGCCTCACACAGGAGAGTTAGTTCTTGCAGGTAGAGCATCCAGTCAGTTTTGCGAACATTTCTGTGATGCGATGGAGTGGTCTTACAAAGGTTGTTCACCCTGAAAGTTATTAATTGGTGGTCGGACAAAGAAGCTTCTTTGCTGACCTTCCAGTCAGACACCTTTGAAAGCAGATTGGCAGAGCACAGAGTGAGATCGAGAACCTCAGCTCTGTTTCTGGTGACAAAGGTCGGAGAGTTGCCAGTATTGCATACTGACAGCCTTGTGCTCATTAAATACTCCATAAGGGCATGCCCCCGACTATTACAGTCAGTGCTTCCCCAGTAGTAATGGTGAGCGTTTGCATCTGTCCCAATGAGCAGACGAAGGTTTGATTGTTCACAATGGGTGACAAGTTCTCGCATCTTGTGCGGTGGTGGTTCCGTGGGGTCATCACCAGCCATGTAAACAGAGCAGAAAACAACAGGGTTTTTGCTGTTAGTGTTGTCTGCAATTGCAATTGTGCAGGTGTCTCTATCCATGAATTGGAGTAGAGGCCACGCCACCAGGATTCTTTGCAGACAGGATGCAAGCACGTGGCTTGCTTGAATTAGGATCAGAAAAGCAGCAAGCATTCTGAGGAACAAAGGCCACTTTTCCTCGCTTACAGTATGGTTCCTGTATAAGGGCAAGTGGTGTTTGCCCCATTGTTTGGAACCGACCCATTAATTGTTGGGCGGCTGCTATACAATGGTGCAAGTTGATCTGGCAAAGAACAAGGTCCTTGCTAGTCTTTTTCAGAGCCTCCATCACACACTAGTGTTTAAGAGACTCTGAGTGGGTAGTGGCTTCCACGGACCGGTTTCCCACAAAAGTGAGAAGGCCTGCCATGTAGTGAGGGCTGAAGTCCATCTTGCGTAGATCTTCAATCGCAGACATCTCCACACCTACACGTAGGTGTGTGCCTTCTTCCGTCACTTCGCCGACGTACCCACGGACGTGGAACTTCTCAATCGGAAGTTCGGAGTTCTGGAACCCGAGAAGACGAATAAACCGTTCCGGGTTTGTTCGAACCTTCGGGTCGGAGACCCAGACAGTATAGACCCGTTCGTTGAGACGATCTTCGGGCCCATTTGCTGTATAGCCAATGTTCTTACCTGGCATTGGTGGTAAACCACGGATAAACCTCCTGAAGGCCGCCAGTGATGCTGCATCCATACAGGTGACCTTCATGGTACCTGACTTTAGCAGCACAAGCCCTTTGGCCTTTATAAGAGGAAGTGTACCGTCCAACATGGAGTCTGCCATAGCACTCTCGATGTAGCGGATATCAGCCTGGACAAGACTTTCTGACCCGCTAGCGGGTAGAACATCAAGTCTAAGACTGCTGTTTGCCGCATCTGCATATGACGTAGCTCTTGTGGACGACGCAGATGGACCACGGGGTTTTTTTGTGGCCGGAGTAGGGGTGGTGGAAGAGGAAGTTTTGCTCTGCCTTTTCCGTTTAGCGGGCCCGCTGGCGCTCACTTTGCCATCCCCCAGTGGGGGGCAGCTGTGGGCACTGAGGTGTTGCTGGGCCCGGGACGATTGCAGAGATTATCATTGGCTTTTCGGGCTCGTTTCCGAGCCTTCTGCCGCCGATTCTTTTCTCTTTTATACTCCGCCTTGGAAGGTGCTGGCTTACAGGCTTCTCGTGTCCGCCGAATGGAGTTTGCTTCACCACTGTCCGACAAGTCAGACAGCTCCGCTTGCTCCATCGTTAGATTTGAGAGCTTATGCGCCAGTGGAGATGTCACCGAAGTGACAGCGGAAACCCCATCGCTATCGCTGAAGAAAGCTTGGGGTGCCGCAGAGGATGTAGGGGGTGACGCCGCAGAGCATTGAATGCTCGCATTGTCTGGGTTTGCCTCCGGTTTGTCGGCCAACCTCGATAAAGAGGTGGAGGACAAACCATCATCAGCGGGTTGTTTTTCGGGATTTTTTTTCTGTTCCATGCTATACAATAGGGTTTTTGCCCCCTCTAGGGTCCGACTTACGTTCTCGGCACGGCCGAGGCAACAAGGCCAGGCAAAACGCCCTCCCGCAGTTTCGGCTCTCCGTAGGACCCCGACCAGCTTTCAACAGCTCCCGCCGACCCTCGTACACAGATGGGGAATCAGCCCACTGAGACTCAGGCCATTGATATGTCTACGACTGGACTTGATCCTCGCACCCTCGCAAGGGTTTACCCCCTAGTAGCCGAGGCGCTACTCTCGCCGCATAAACTGGCCAGGGCTAGAACCAGTTTATCCCTGCCGTGGGTGGGGTCGAGAAATTCCCCTTTCACATACCATTACAGTAGCTTAACGGTAACCCGAAAGTGGATTGCAGCTTTGTCAGTTCCTCACCTTCGACCTTACCACCATGGGTGACCCTGCCAGGGGTAGAAAATTCCACCCCCGATGGCATTGCTCTTGGGTTCACTGGAAACTCAAACCCCCCTACCACGTTAAGGTGGCAATCCATAGAGAGGTACATAAATGTACATAAATGGATGCAAATCTAAAAAACGATTTCTCCGCAATGCGTAATGGTAGAGACCTCAGCTATGGCTCATTCGATCAAGGAAACCCTATAATTTTATTTTCTGTAATTTTCGTGGAGAAATATTAAAAATGCGAGGAGTGATAGCCTTTCTTTTTCAAGGCTTCGCCTCTTATTTCTATCGATTTTACACGAATTTACACGTGACTAACTCAGCCAATAGGAGTCGCGTTAACTTGCGGAGAAGCTCTTTTTGTCAAGCAAGTCTTTCTTTACATTCTCTGTGAATTTCGTGCCGTTGAGAAAAAAATGAGAGCGTTGGTGACGTTTTCGCAGCAGGCGTTTATGCTTCGTGTTCACCAAAGCATGAATCCAGCTGGGCCTGCTGAGCGCACGATAAAGAAAAAGGCGGCGAGACTAGCTAGTTCGGTGTGCCCTGCTTTGAAGAATATTGGATATAGTATTTGTGTTTGTTTGCTTTTGTATGCCCTTTTTACACTTCCTTCACTGTTCTTATTTAAACTTTTTACTATTTTAGTTCTACAAAACTAAAAACTTCAATGCGTTTTTGGTTCAATTTTTCATAATATAGTTAGAATAAAGGAAAATTTCAATTAGGAATAGTAAAAAAACTACTAAAGATACAAATACAGTTCAAATTTTCCTGAGTACAAAAACTATTAGACAATCTACATTCCAATTTTCATATCATTTGGGCATACCAATAATTAGTGAGTATTTCGTTTGTCAGTGCACCTCAAAATTTTCAAAGTCGAGCAGAATTTTCTTTACATAAAAAGTGGTGTTCACTAAAGTTTACATAATATATTCTTTATTGGGAGGTAGATTCTAGGTGTGCCGGTTTGTTTAAAAGAGGGATAAATTATCTT